>QXVZ01016102.1:0-10256 GCA_008931825.1 Phallusia fumigata | reverse complement strand
GACAAAAAGCATGATTTATAAAGAGAAAACAGAGCATTCCAGTCTGAAATAAAATGAGGCAAAGTTTTATGCATGATTAATTTAAGGTTATTTCCACAGTGGTATGTCCTGTGAAGCAGAACAAGCTCGTGACCAACTCTGGACATGATAACATCATTAGCTATTTTCTGGTTCCCCTTCTGCTAAATAGGGCAGCTTAGACAGTTTTTCCTCATATGACTGCACTACATGCATTTATTCTTTATTCTATGTGACTTTGCATCATAAATTTATGCTCTGTAGCCTTTAATATTTTCAGCTAAATATTAGGATAACAAACAATTAGCAAACCCAAAAACTACATCAAATGTTTTTACCTCGAAGTAGCAATGTTTGCAGGAACTTTAGATCTCCAATGGATTGTGGGAGTTCTGACAATTGGTTGTTTTCAACATTTAAAACCTAAAAAAATTTGATTTAATCACCAAAATAGTAAAAAAGCAAACAAAACAGGCCACACAGGCTTTTTATTACCTAAACTTTGTCTCTTGATGCTAAAGAGTTAATGGAACTGATACATGGTCAACTAACTTTTAAGTAAATGTCAGGAGTAAAGTTAAAGGCAATGAGATTTCATTCAAAAATTCTCTAACATTTATTTAAAGTCAAAGGCATCCTTAGGAACACAACAGAGAGATACAAACTTGAAAAGTTTAGTCTAATTACAAACAAATATTTTATAAACCAGAGAGCTTTTATAAAGTGAATTTATTTTAATGTTAACCTTTAAACAATCGCTGTTACTATCAGTGCAAATTTATGTTTGCATGAAACATTTTTTACCATATACTGACATCAGGCACATGTTGTGTTTCATGGCAACACCGAAGGTTGGTTGGAGATCATTCAAGCACCCAAACCTGAACTGTGTTTAATAGGGGCATCAAAAATTAACTCACCTTTAAATTTGTTAATGCCCCAAGTTCAGAAGGTAGTTGAGTTATCTTGTTGTTGTGTAGGTCCAATATCTAAAAAAAAAAATCGTTGAAGTTGTTGCTATGGTAATGTTTGAAGGGTGAAAAACATTTTTACAAATGAAAGGCCCAAGTCAAGGTAACTACTAATGTCGCACTTGATAGAACCTTTTTTCTAAACAAATTGCACTATTTAATGAACACTAATTTTTCACTGATGGTGCGAAAATCCAACAACATGACAATGCCCCTATGTCTTGCTGTGCTTTTGCAATACAATGTAACTATTTATTATGGAGTAAATAAATAACTGAGTGTTATTATTTGAGTAATGGAACGTATACAACATTGTATTGGCACTGCTGTGTCTGAAAAAGTCAATAGGAAGCGCAGATAAATTGTGGATGTTTTTGTCGCCGTTGTGAATAGAAATAGCATATTTGAACTTTGAATCTGCATGAAAAATTAACATTCTACTTCATCCCGACCCACAATAACTGATAATGCAAACACATAAAAACCAATGTAAAATTGCATGCCTTAGTAAAGTGACGTCACTTAGGCAGCTAACATAAAAAAGAACACAAACTGGTTACAGCTTTTTATCAAAAATTCATGCAAATTGTTTCTGTGCTTTTTTGTGGAACATTTTCTATTTTGCTGCCCAAAGACTTGAAAAGACATCCATTATAAATGTAAATGTTTTACTCTAAAAACAAATATGCAACCACCAATAATGTTACTGTGCATTACATTTTGCCATTGCTCTCCTCTTCAAAACTAGTCCAGTGTGCAAGAAATGTGATTTTTGGATGCAAAACAAAAAAACTAAAAACCTTCCATACACACCTTTAAGTTGCTAAAGTCTGACATTTTTCCTCCATCTGTTTCTGGCTTTATGGTTTTTAAAAGGTTAGTATGAAGAATCAGACTTTCCATTCGAAGAACTCTGCATTGTGAGTACACAGAACCGGGAACAGCCCGCAGTTCACACTCACTTAGATCAAAAACACGATCAGGGCTGTCCTTGGCAAGGACCATGAGATGTTCAAATCGCTTCTTGGCATCTTTGCTCTGTTTTTTGCTTTTGAACATGGGCATGGCCACAACTGATATGCAACAAAGCACACCAAGTTATCCAAAATAGAGTGTCCAAATACACAAGTTGCTTTGTTTAAATTTCTGCAAACAGATTTTGGGTTTATACACAACCCAATAAAGATTTTTTAGACACAAGCTTAATGGGTTGAAAACAGGTATAGCTTTTGGAAATCTGCCAACAATAGACTGTTAAAATTTCTAGGACAAGCAATTTATGAGGTTTTTAAATGTGTGGTTTGTCAGGTTACTGCAAAATATAACTGTTTTTCCACTTGCCACCAACTTTGATATTTATCAATCAACAACAATTTGCTGTCCAAAACAATTACCACTACTCCATGGTTGAATATTAGCCCAACCTGTGTCTCAAACTAAATTGTGTTCTAAAACAAAAATATATGCTGAGTTTTAGTATAGTTACACATTTCAAATTTGGTTTGCTCATATCTAAACCATTTGGAGTTGTTATCTACTGATTTGCAGCTTGAGCACAAATTATGACATGCATTGCACATAGATTTGTATGCTATTTAATAGCCAGGTTACTCCAGGCAGGAGTTTGAATTGTCACACAACAGATTTGTCACACGAAAAATATGTACCACACAACTTTCAAAGGAGGGTCAGAAACACGCAATACTATGGATTTGCTGCTGTTAAGTAGGGGTGCTGTGGTTTTGGAGGGGGTGCTGTGACTCTACAGCGACTTTCAAAACATAAAACAATTGATGAATATCAGCTGTATTACTGCATGAATCAATTGGAAATACTATAAACATGAAGCTTATTATATTCACAGCAAGTCTCAAACCGCTCTTATTAGACTATAACATGAACTTGAATTACTCCTGCACTACCAACTCTTTAGGTAATGTCACCAGAAATTCCAGATGTTATGAAAGTCATGCTATTTGCTAACTAACCACCATACATACTTAAACAATGCTTTTAGACACTCTTATTGTATTTATATTCATTGTCCAGTTTACAAATAACTTACAAAATACTATTACTGGCCAGATTTACAACTCTCAAAATCAAAAAGCCTTAAGATAAAACTGCAACAAACAGAATTTGTGCAAAAATACAGTCTTCTTTATGGCTTGCTTACTCTTGCATTGTTGTAAATACTTCAAAGTTTAATTGGATTAGCCTGAAATGTGATTTACTACCGACCAGTAAAGTTATACTCACTGGATAACAATAACAACTAATTGTTGACGTCATCGCACGTGACCCTTTATGGGGGAAACACCGACCTAAAACTTCTTTTCTTATTACTTGTAGAAATCTCGCATTCGCACCACAGCAAGCTTGACATAGAAATTACGATTTTTTTTTATTTGTAGATGGTAAAGAAAAAAAAAAACCATCAAACCAATAAAGGCCAGCTAAGAGTTTTATTACGGCGAGTATGTCTTCTAAGTTCTAAGTATTGGTGACGTATCAACTGGTTCGTTTTACAACCACAGAATACTTATTGTAAGTAATCTGTACTTCAACCAGTACACATGCAGATGTTTTGTATCATGCTATTAGCACCGGACGAAGCCTGTTCGGAACGAAAAATCTTTGTGTATTTGACCAGTAGTAACAAAAACGCATTGCCACACTCATAAAAATCAGTCGGTGCGTTGTGTCACAAAGGTGGCCTGATTTGTGCTTATTTTATAATCGTTCTATTATAAATCGAAATAATGACAACACAACCACCAATCAAGCTATTTGTGTTACAATATTGAACGATATACCACCTAAAAATCAGAATATCAAATGGAGATTAAACACAATCAAACGTCATGGCCAGCTGGTATGACGTCACCACCTTTCGTAATAGACAACAAGCCGACCTGTCACACACAGATATATACTTAACACCACCTGTTTCTAGCATTTTACATCGCTACTGCGCATTGTTGCCAGAATAAATGCTCACCAGATTATACTGAAGTTTACTACGATATATGTAAATGTTAGGAACTGAAGATTCTAATTTACCCAACGAAACCCTCAAATTTCAGTGAAAAGGGTAAAACTTGTTAAAGATAAAAATAAACAAATGGAAAACAATAGGGACAGGCGCGTGGAAGTGGAAGTCCAAAGACTAGACGAAAGAGTAAATGATGATTCACAGAAGAACCAAGACTGCGATTCGGTAAGATTTCAGGAACGCTTATAATCGATGATTTTTGCAATAATCGAAAATTGTTAACTCGTTTTACTTTTCAAGGAGGAAGCCCAAGAAGAACCAGATGGTGGGTTCGGTTGGTTAATTGTATTCAGTTGCTTTGTCATCGAAGGTTTCGTATTCGGAACAAATCGCTGCTTTTCCGTGTTTTTTAACCCATTCCAAGAGGAATTTAAAACTAACAGCAATTCTGTAAGTGTACATCACAGTGACAAAAACTAACCTATTTACGCCGTTTTTTTGGGGGGTTTTGCATTTGGTAGAAAAGGCTAACAACTATCGAATGTATATGTTAAGATTTCCAAGATGGCGTGTCCATTTTTAAACAAAAAATGAAGCTTATCCAAACGATTTAGCAATATTCTTTATTTTTTAAAGGACTTATACATATTGTGACACCCTAAGCTATAACTTACTTGGCTTACTTGTCAAACCACTGTATGTTAGTAAAACTGTGAATTTATTCCAAAAACCCCAGCCAGGTATTAAAATGTTAACCGAAGCTTTGTGCAACCTAAGGTGTCCTGGATTCCGTCGATTTGCCTTGCGACGCTTCATTCTTCGGGCTTGATCGCAAGTCAGATGAGCAAGAGATTAGGGGCACGAGCGGTCGTGGTGATCGGAGGATTGCTGACGTTTACCGGATTTTTTGCCGCCTCCTTTGCTGATAACATTATTTTCGTTTATCTTGGAATTGGACTTGCTTCAGGTGGCCATGACGAAAAACATTAGCTGTGATACGCTCGTCTGTTTTGTCCCACTGTTGAATTATAATCATTAGATTCTGGTATTCAGTAACAGTCCGACAAGTGTAGTCGGACAAATTGTCATGAAAATTTTTCTGTATGTCGTTATGAACCTGTTCGTCTGTTCATTGTTTTGATCCTGTTTTAACTATTTCTGTTCATCGTTGTGATATTTTCCAGGTTTGGGTTTTGGCCTCTCATACATTCCCTCCAATGTGATTGTGGGCCAGTACTTCACCAAACGAAAAGCTCTTGCTTATAGCATTACCTCAACTGGAGGGCCGGTGGCTTCATTTATCTTTGCGCCCCTTTTTCAGGTAATAATTGCCCTCCTGACAAGTGTAACAAGTAGTCCTGCGTATAACCACATATTTTTTCTTAGGTCTTGGTCGATCGATATTCGCTGAGCACCGCTCTTCGAATCGTTGCTTGCATTTTATCCACCTCCACATTGTGCGGAATTGTGATGACGTCACCAAAGGTCGTTCCACGCCCCGATGACTTCATGGGATTCATGTTTGAGGAACAGGAACTTGAATTGGCAGAATCAATAAAATTAAGAAGTTGTAAGCTCACTAAAACTGCCTCTAAAAATGTTTTACTATCATCATGGCTCGAACCAAATGAAGAATTAAATGAATGTCTGTTTCATTTTTATTATCGATAGAAGAAACGAAGGTTGCCTATGCTCATATTAAGTTCTCAGACAAACCAAACTTCAAACCTTTTGTTGTTGTTTTTGTGGCTGATGGTTAACACAACTTGAGCTTGTATTGGAGCAATTCCGCTCCGGTCTCGTGTCCAGGAAAACGCAAGAGAACGGGGCTAGACACAAGAAAACAATTTGTCAATCGATAAAAAACATTTTTTTTCTATAGCGTTAGAAACCATTCCAGAAGTGGAAGATTCGACTGAGTCAAGTCATCACGCCGTGGAAATTATTGACGAGACGCAAGAAACCGAGAAGACGAGACCGACGTTTCCCAAAAGGAGGAAATTTCATAGCTTTAGCGGCATCGACGCAGTTCCCCTGATTGAAAAAAGGTAACTGGCCTTATCAACATCGATATGCGTCCCTCCCGTTTCTACTCATCAGATTACAACTCGCCTGCCTGTGAAGTCTATGCATATTCAAACAGAATTATTAACATTATTTTTAACATTTAGGGGTCGCTTTTGTTGTTTGGTTTTATTGACAAATTTTATATTTTTAGCGAATAATGTTGTTTTTCTGTTTTTTTTAGTGGCCTAAATTTGCAGTGAATATCAAAAATCCAAAAATTACATACAAGTCTTATTTGACAGAAAACTGTTTTGTTTTCAGCAAACGACATGACCCGAAAGCTGAACTGTGGAACCGAAACGCATTTTTAAGGTCAACCCTTAAAAAACGCACTTCTTTGAACCCGCCATCAGGTAAAATGGAAATAGTTTGCCTCAAATGCTTCGCAACCATTTTCTACCGACGATACAGTTAAAATTAAAATTCGGCGGCATACCTCAGCCTTTTGCGCCAGAAGATTCTTTCGAAGACAATAATTTCTACTACGACGTTCTAAAAACATCATAGATGCTCAGTGGGCAGTCTAATGGGAATTGGGACTACAGCTTCTCTTGTAACCTTCAAATTTGCAAGGAATGTAATGTTTATGTTTACTAAAAAAGTTGGGTTATAATTACACTTCGGCACGTCTAGCATCGTTTTGCGGTACACCGGTTGCGAAGCACAGGTTAGTTTTAAAAAACTTAATTATCCAACAAACATTTTTGCGCAGAATCGAGTAAAGAACACGAACAGATTTGCAATGTGATATCAGCTACAGTACCAATTTGCCAAACAGTGGCTGGTCGAACCTCGGCACGACCATCAAAATCAGTTCAGGTATTACTCTAAAAACGCGTCACTCTATTAAATTTAGTTTTGTCTCTAGAAAAATGCAGCCGGTTTTGTACACAGCTTTTGAAGTAGTTTGATTACTTTTAAATGTAAGCATTACCACTGTTTCATTTTTTGTTAGATAATTTTAACCAGCAATGGAAAATATTAATTAACGCCTTTTATTAACGAAATAGCTGTCTTGTACGATGATTGACAACACTGTGCCCCGTTAATTTCGCAACCTTTCAATCAACCTTGTGTAGCCATTTTCGGACTGGTGATAGTTTTTACTTGCGCTGCAATTTCTTTTACCAAGCAAAAAAAACTTAAATCAAAAAAAGAAAACCACAATTCACGTTTTTCAATTCTATATTTATAATTTTTCGATCTCTGAACGCCCACTAGCGGCCGACTTGTAAAGGTGAACACGAGAACAATAAACGTAAACGTTGTGAAAACATGCCCACATTCACAAAGCCATATCTTGCGAACATGAAAACAGAAACAGTTAATTTTGTGGGTGGTTTGTCCAAACGTGCAGTACTTTTACCTGACTATATCCGTGGGTTTAAACCTCCACTATTTTCAGATTTCAAATGACGATTTTACCCAGAGTGAGGATGGGTTGCAATGGGGCTTGCTCACCCAGTCTCCTTTTCTTATGTACTGCCTGGTAGGGCTGTGCATCGGGGCAGGGGCATTCACCCCTAACGTGTTTCTGGTACCCCATGTTGTGTCCAGGGGCTACGTAAGCCTCGACGCTGCAATCCTTGTGTCAATAATGAGTGGGGTGTCAATCATCAGCAGGTATGAAAGTATACAGCTAAATTTTTGTGCAAACATAAATCACAGTTCGCTAATGGACTTTGCACGTTGATTTTTCATTGAAGAAATTAAATGTTTCCTAATTCAGCGGAAAGGCTGACGTGGTGGGTAGGAATCCGGGCACAGGTAAAAAAATTAACCGTAAGCCTTGCTGCGCGTAAATGAATGTTAGGTCGGCACTGATTATAGACGTTATACGTTATACAACTTGCCCAAAATAAACATACAAGTACCAATGTACCGCTTAAGATGTCAGAATCAAACCTGCGTACAGTTTTCGGTATAAACACCTAAATGGTGACCAACTAATAAGGATATCGGTTAGTTATGCTACTCATGTAGCTACGAAGGCGTTTGCGCAATCCATTCCAAGACTTCTTTGACATGGAACACGCTTTGTTATCACATCCGGAGCGCAACTAATATTTTTTGACAACAAGACAAAGCTAGTAAATTTTGACCCGCGGGGAGGTTTGACTTTACGACCTAAGGTTGTAACTTGCAACTATAAGGTTTACCTCGAAGCAACTATAACATCATATAACTAAAAATAACTAAACGAAATGATATTTTGCTTAAGCCTGGCCAGTGGTTGGATCATAGCGGTGTCTTCCGTGATGCTGTTGTACTACGACGTCGTCTCCCTCTTCCTGCTGGGACTCTCCTGCCTCCTATGTCCCCTTGCAACCAGTTACTACCAACTGGTCATCTTCTGCGTCTGCTTCGGACTCTTTCTCGGTGAAAACATAGATCAGTATAGTATTGTTACATTAAGTAGCCTTTTTTTATCATAAGTGTATTGTGATGAGAAAAAGATTTGAAAACTTGTCATAAGTCTAATCGGTTAGGCTTTACTACAGACATAACTAAGATTAAGTTGCACCCAGCAAACGCTCTGACTTAGGCCAAGATACCTAAAAGTACCTAAAAAAGTGCTAGAAGTCTCTTTCACTCGAGTAATTGCCAGAACATCACAACAAAACGCTACTTCAACCATAGGGGTTTAACGTTATGTTGCTGTTAACCCCATTGTGCTTTTCATATTGACTTGGACCTGCCAAAGATTGTTAATTATACTCTATCGGCTTTGCTTTTTCTAGGTGCTGTGATGGCTCTTCCGTTTTCCGTGCTTTGCGAAATTGTTGGAACTGATTGTCTGTACAGCGGTTTTGCATTTTTTATGATGGTGACCAGTGTAGCAGTCCTTATCACCCCTCCGGTTGCTGGTATAAACATTACATGATACAACTTGTTTGATTTCGTACTGCGCTGTTTGTCCTAACTATACCCGACAAACATTTATCATGGTTTTAAAAGACAGAGCATTTATAGACGAGCATTTAAAAGACGTTAATATATTGCGGGAAAATTCTTATTTGCTGTTTTTTAACAAGATTTTAGAACACCAAACACGGATCTGTTCACAATTCCTATCATAAATATGTCTCACGTTTTAAAATCTCGAACAAAGCAAACATGAGAGTTCTCAAGTAGACACCACAAACGTCTGCCATGTTGCGTTACATGTCAAATTTAGATCTGAAAACATTTCATATCTATTCTTTGAAACAGGTTGGCTTGTCGATGTCACTGGATCATATGACGCCATTTTTTACCTGTCAGGAGTCGCTCTGATTCTCGCATCACTGGGAGTTCTCTTCATCACTCTTTGCTCCGAAGCATCGTTGGAGGATACAGAAGAGCAAGCGGACATAGTAACTGCCTGTGAAACAATTTCATGCTTTCTTTTAAAAACGGCGTCTAGATTTAACATACTTGTGTGTTGTTACGTCCGGTCACTCTTTGCTTCGTGTTTTAGGCTGAATCTCAAACTGGGAAAGAGGAATTAACTGCAACAACGTCGTTTTCGGCAGCAAATTTAGTAACGTCCGGAGACGGTAAGCATAATCCACACCGTTGTAACAATATTGGGTAAATACTAATATTGTAATACTGACACAAGTAATTGGGTAAATGCGACCTACATTGGATACATTGGTGGGAATTTTTAATACGCGTTGTTGAACATCGCTAAGCAAGAGAAATTGAACTGTGTGTTTTTCAAGTATTAGAGGTTTGTTACCAAACTGTTTCAAGCCGCTTTGTTAGGTACACACATTAGAAACACTGGCGTGCTGTTTTAACACGCCGATTTTGTAGCCGTTTACAACACACGACACACTAACCGTGTTGTCAAGTGGTGTGTAGTTCGCAGGCGTGTTGTTAGCAATTTTGTGTTGTTTTACCACGGTTACCGCGGTGACAACACGCCACCAGTGTGGTTAGAGCACGCCGTTAGTGTGGTTAAAACACATGGGCGTGTTATAACAGCACGCTGGTGTTTCTAGTGCAAGTTCTAGTACCTAATATGTTCTATAGTGTTCGTGCAATAAAAAAACATACAAATCTGGTTGCAGTAAGCCTTGCAAGGTTACATTGGTTTGTTGTTGAACTCATAAGGTGGCCAAGGCACAATAATCGCCCAGCTTGAGCAACAGAAAACAGCGGATTGCCAGAAGGTTCCCGATCACCCGAAGAAACAACGTATTAGACGACAGAGTGTC
>QXVZ01016101.1:0-13287 GCA_008931825.1 Phallusia fumigata | reverse complement strand
TTGGAATATGAGCACGTAAATCACTAAATTGCATACCATGAATAACTATGTACAGTGGGTGCCGTTCATGCATTTTTCGTTTTCGGCAGACCTACGCATTGTACAGCTCCCGGGGGCTACATGCGGCCTTTTGGTTGACTGTTGAAGCCCTGCTTAAGCTAAAGTGAAAATAAAAAATAAACTTTATTGATAAATATGACATTTTTTTTGTAAGGCAACCTCACTTTGTCGTTGCTTAGACATAACATATACTCTCACCAGCCAAACAAAACAATGATATTTACTGCTTTTATGAGGAAATATAATTAGTATAATGCAGAATTGAGTTAGGCCGTTCGGCCCAACCTTTCACAATGATTCTGTTTCTTATGTGGCCCCATGGGAAAATTTTCCATTCTTTGGTTATGGTTAAGGTCAACTGTGCTCTGTTTAAATCTAGAGTCTTTTTTTGGACCAATACCATACCTTTGTTTTTTGTGGGTGTTACTGATTTACCAGGCTGAGAAAAAAGCTTTTTGTATTTCTGCCTACATCCTGTTGGTTTTAAGGGTTAATAAAGGCTGCATTTCTTTTAGGGGCTTGCAGGACTCTTCACGCAAAAATCATAGCACCAAGTGGCGCAAAGCGAGAACAAACTATTTACCCACGATTTCGTGGTAATCTGGAGAGGAAATGTAAACACATTGCAAATTTCACACACTTTCCGGGAAGTATTTGGCGCTTTACGTTTGAATAAGGCGTGAGGTGAAAATTATTGCTGCAGAAGGCATCACCATCAGGTAGCTAATTTCAAACTTTCCCTGTATAACACCATGGTTTCTGTAATAGGTAGCCAAGCAAGCACAACTCTGAAAAGGGGCACTGGACAGTAAGCCGAAACGTTGGTTTGTTATAATGTAGTTTTTCAGGTTGTGACTGAATACGCCTAACAGCAACAGTTTAAAAATTATGCGTTTTATATTAACAAGGTAATAGAGGTTTGAAAGCTACAAATTTACAGGATTTACAGCTGGTTGTTTTTAAGTTTATCCATCGTAGTCTGCTGTTTCGTAATCAAAACATAAATTACTCTGCATATTAGTTTATATTGTACAAACGTCAACAACAACAAAATAACTTCAATGAACTGCTTTCACTAGGTTCAAAAACATGTCCAGTACATTTCCACGTTGTTATGATATTTTATGCTGCTATTAAATAAACCAGTGCTTCTTAAGCATTTTTGATTTTGCTCAATTGCCTAGTTTCATTCACCCGTGTACAAAATATACAAATTATGCCGACTGATAAACCAACAAATGAATGAACAAGATGAGAACGGCATAGACTTGAAGCGCTTGTGACCTAGAAACTACGTTTAAACTGGTGAGTATTCACAAAATGCTGCTGTTGTTTTGCAATGGAATCGTATATCATCGACTGGTGTTAGTATAATCAGGCATTCTTCTTTATTCAGTGTTGATGGGCAAAATAATAAAGTTTAGATTAGCACAAAAACCTTTCAATTACCCCCATGCGCTCCCTTCATTCGTACCCTTAAAAAATGTTTATTCATCCTGGGTGATCCAGTCACTCGGTTAAAAAGCATTGTTACAGTCGTTATATTTTATGAACTGTGCTATAACTCTCAGCCACTCTTCTCCGGTTACGTTGAGTTGCATGGGGCGAGTCAGCCACGGAAAACGATTTACTTCTTTCCTTTTCCGAGTTCACTGAACTGCCAACATCTGGAACGCTTTTCATTTCAATCTCTTCTGGCTCAACTTTGGGCTTCCTTGATCTATTTGCGGAGCGCTTTTTCGCAGAAGAACGTTTTCCAGATAATCTTTGGCGACCAGGTGCAGTTGTTCGCGGCTTGGCAGAGGAGGAATGAAGGTCCGACGTCGCTTGCGTTGTTTCAGGTATTTCGGAAACAGATGAGAAACTGTCATCATTATGTCCGAATTCGCCTGCATCTAAAGAAACTAATAAGCTATATGGCAAATAGTTGGCACTCGGACAACCATTCGACCCCCAAGGATAAAAATGAAACAAACTATCACGATAGGTCAAAGGTTGGAAGTTTACGTTATGGCATCAGAAACTAGAACAATATTCAACAATTTCATATGTGGTTTGGTACCTTCGGAACATCTTTCTTCTCTTCTAACGTTGTATGAACGAGAATATTTTCTATAAAATAAACTGCATAAAAATTTTTTTTTAGTGTTCACAAATTTATAAACTTGATGTACCTGATTCTTCCGAAAAAGTAGGATACTATTGACACAATGGCAATAATCATCAAAAAGATTACAAACACTAGTAACATGATTACAATGAAATACGTTTGATCGGAAGTCGAATTTTCTAAAAACAAATTGTAATTTAGATAATCAATACAATTTTTATCTAATAAACCAAACTTTTACCGGTTGATGAAGGTCCCTTCGTATTGGTTGTTGATGAGTAAGTAGTGGTTTCTGTGGTTTGTGCTATTGTAGTAAAATCGTTGGTTTTTACTGGATACGTGGAAGAAATTTTAGTTGTCGCAACTGATGATGAAATGCCTGTGCTGGACGTCGTACCTACAACGGTGGCAATAGACCAGTATATAATCTCACACATTTTTTGGGCTCAGCCATAAGTGAATAAAGCGTGGGCTATACGAACTGTTTTTGGTCGAACGATAATTTTAAGAGCGGCCAAAACAGACCAGTTTGTTTCTTGAATCCTCCTATAGACGCTTTACACAATAGGACATGGATTTAAAAGTCAACTCGGAGAAAGTCGTTGACCCATATTACATTGTTTTACGTGAAACGTGCTGGCAAGTCGTACATGCGTAAATTACCTTCCGGATATCCAAGTTGGCAAATGATATTACCAGGATTGACGCATGCATCGTTTTCCCAAAAAGATATTAAAGACCGTCTAGTTTCCGTTCTTTGTATAACAACACATCGTGCATTCGGTAATTCTTTCGGGTATCCAGCCATCCAAAATGTTGGTGACGAAAGCCTTTCGCCATTTAGCCACACAAACCCTTTGCCACTTTTTACCAAACCAATGTAGAAGTAATCTGATTCTGCGTTAGAAAAAAGTACAACAGTGTTGTACGTTGCCGCCACGAATAAATGTGGACACCAATGTTTTTTTAAACTAATTGTTTTAAATTTATATACCATACCTTCATTTTTCCAGGTAGAAAACATTTCTAAGTACAAATGGAATTGTTGATTTGCATTTGTTATAACAACTGGATACGACCCTGGATCTAGCGTCTTGCATATGTTGACAAATTCCGATGAGTTGAACGAGCTTCCTGTTTGTGCGATGGCGTATTTAGATCCTTCATAACTTTTCCACCGTCCTTGCGATAAAGCTGTTGATGAGAAGACAGCCAAGCATACCCAAAATGACCAAATCATTTTTATATTCAATCCAAAACTGGAATCTGTCAAAAAGCAAAAGTGGCAATGCTGCTGTTCTACACGGAACTGGAGATGAAATGTTCATCTTTCAGTTGTTACGTCTGATTCCGTGTATATTTTTTGGAAGTTCCGCTTAGGTGTTCCTGGAACTTTGCAGCACTTCCGTGTTTGTTTCTGATGTCACATTTTAACGCACAAAAACTGACCGTTTCCGTGGCTTCTCAAGCAAACGAAATGGTTGCGATTTACCATTAATTTATTCCAAAAACTCTTATCATACAGTCCCAGACCGTTTTATAGTTTGCTTAAATATCCTGTGCTTAGTAAAACTATATCTTGCTTTTACCAATTATCTTCTAACGGTTAGATTTTGTCGCCAGATTAATCAGCTTGTGACGAGCGATTTTTAAAATTGTGTAAATTAAGCTAGCAAATTGCTTCACAATCTATTTCCCGGACAACACTTTTATATTCATTTTCAATTCAGTGACACACGTGTGACTGAATAATAAACGTTTTCAGTAAAAACACAAGCTTTAACACATTGTAAATTACATGGCGTTTCAAAGTTCAACAATTTCTCAAAGAACGCTTCCTGCTTGGTGTAAAACAACAGTGACAGGATGTTTTTTAAAACTACGAGTTTTCGAAGAGGCTTTTGAAAAGATAGTACTATTTTAAAAGTACAAACCACCATTTTTAGGACATTTCGGGCTGCGGTGCTGATTTCGAATTCTTGAATATCAAGTGTAATTTTGAGTTACCCATCCAGTTTACAAAAACAAAATGGCCACAATATAAGTGTCCGTTGCTTGCAAACACTAGCAGACTGAAAAAAAAAAACAGATTGCAAACATTTTCTACTTATTTGATAATTATTATTCCATTTCAGCAAAGTCCTCGAAAAAAATGTAAAGTTTGACAGTAGAACGCCCGCACAGATAAAACCTCAATTTTATGGCATATTACGGTGTTGTCTAATCACAATCTAGTCATTCGCCAAAGTTATACAGAAATCAGTGACCTCGGATTGTTTTTTGCTTTCATTTGGGCGGTAGAACTGGAGTCTTTAAGCGCAGTCTGATATATCTGACTGTAAGTTTGTGCGGCTGGCTGCAACCGCACAGCAGAACCTTTACTCTCAAAACCTCGTTTCCCTAATTTATTATCAATCAATGCTGTTTCCGTAATTTTTTATACCATCCTCTTGATACTTTGTTTACCCTATTGGTTTTTAAGTAACTTTTCCATTATCAGTGTAAACGTGTGCGCGTTCCATCAAGCAATCCCTTGATGTGTTTAAAAAAGTTTAACTTAAGGTACATTTCTAATGGCTCTGTAAGATAAAGTGACTTGTAGGTCTGTGTTGAATACCAAAACAAGTTAAAAATCAGAAACATTCAGAAAGTTTTGGAAATTTAAAACTTAAATCAGAACGATAAGAAGTTCCGGCAAGACTATAGCGACATTGCAACTTGGAAATGTATTCTAAAATAAAAAAGAAAGTTGATTAAGCTGGGTAGCAATCCCATAGAGACAATTTATTGGGCAGGAACAAATTGATTTAATATACAACATGCAAACCGGGGCTCGGTTTGGGTGTGCACAACAAACAAACAAAAAGTTTAGATCAGTTGTACCTTTTGTTGTACATTCGAATGTTTTGTAAACTTGCTTTGGAGAACAACAGCGATGCATTTTCCAGCAAATAACATTTACTTTGTTCGCCAATGCAGCCGGTTTGCAGAAATGGATTAAGCCGTTGGGCCCAGCCTTTCGCATTATTTTTATTTTTCCACGGGGCCGAATGGAAAAAATAATTAGCCTACCCACGCCTTGGTTATGATAAAGCTCAAATGTGGTTTGTTTAAAACTAAAGTCTATGTTTGACCAATACGCACCTTTGTTTTTGTGCTTAAACAATGCAAAACAATTTTGATTTATTAGGTTGAAAAAGCCTGAAGCAAAGGTGTTCGCTTTTTGTATTTCAGCCTATATATCCTGTAGGTTTGAAACGTTGTATTTCTTTTTTGCGGCTTGCAGGACTCTTTGTGCAAAAATCATAGCAAACAGCACGAAGCGGGTAGGAACTATTTACTGACCTTTTCGTGGAAATCCGGTAAAGAAGTTGTAAACATCGCAAGTTTCACGCACTTTCTGGAAAAGTATTTGGCGTATTACGTTTGAATAAAGCGTAAGGTGGAAACTATTGGTGCCAAAGGCACCACCAGGTAGATAACTTGAAACGATGATATTGATTTTTTTTGGGAGCTTTTGCTGCATTAAACCACTGTTACAAAAATGATGTAACAAACAAAAGAACGTATCAGATTGGTTTTCTTTAATAGGTAACCAAAACATGCACAACTCTAAAAAGGCGCACTGAATAGTGAAGCCGAAACGACCGCTTGTAAAAATGTAGCTTGCCAGGTTATAACTGGAAAGACCTTACAACGATTCTATTTAAAACTTGAATTACCTACTACTCTGCATATAGGTTTGTATTGTACAAAAAAGGACAACGACAAAATAACTTTGAATGCTTTCATTACGTTCAAAAATATGTCTAGTAAATTCTCACAATGTTGTGATACTTTTATGCTGGTATTAGCCTACATAGACGTTATATTTTATGAACAGTACTATAACTCTCAGTCACTCTTCTTCGGCAGAAGAACGTTTTCCAGATAATCTTTGGCGACTAGGTGCAGTTGTTCGCGGTTTGGCAGAGGAAGAATGGAGGTCCGACGTCGCTTGCGTTGTTTCAGAGATTACAGAAACAGATGAGAAGCTGTCATCAACATTTCCGAATTCCCTTCATTTACGGAAACTAATAAAGTGTTGGCGATGAAATCCTCAAACGCAAATCTGTTTCGACGTTCATTCGTCTGCTGGATGAAAATGAAACAAATTAACACGATAGGTTAAAGGTTGGAAGTTTACGTTTTGCAAGCAGAAACTAGTACCATATTCAAAATTTCATATGTGGTTCGGTACCTTCGAAACATCTTTCTTCGCTTTTAAGGTCGGACAAATAAGAATCCCTTTTTCTATTTAGAAACACACCGTGTTTACAATTTTTGATGTACACAATAAAAAACGTTTTTATTTTTTTCCAACTTTTACGTACCTGATACGCTCTAAAAAGTAGGATACTATTGACACAATGGCAATAATCATTAAAAAGATTACAAATACTAGTACCATAATTATAATAAAACACGTTTGATCAAATGTCGAACTTTCTAAAAAACAACAACTTGAAATTTAGTTGAGCAATATACAAAACGTTGTTATTTGTGAAACCAAATTTTTTTACCGGGTGATGAAGTTCCCTTCGTATTGTTCGTTGATGAGTAAGTAGTGGTAGCTGTGGTTTGTTCTGTTGTAGTAATAATTTGTAATGGATTCGTGGAAGGCATTTTTGTTCTCGCAACTGATGGTGAAATGCCTGTGCTGGACGTCGTACCTACAACGGTGGCAATAGCCCAGTATATAATCTCACACATTTTTTGGGCTAAGTGAATAAAGCGTGGGCTATACGAGCTGTTACCGGTAGAACGATCTTTTTTAGAGTGACCACAACAGACCAGTTTGTTTTTTGACGCCTCCTATAGACGCCTTACACAATCAGACATGGAATTCAAAAGTCAACTCGGAGGAAGTCGTTGACCCATATTACATAGTTTTACGTGAAACGTGCTGGCAAGTCGTGCAAGCGTAAATTACCTTCCGGATATCCCAGCTGGCAAATGATATTACCGGGATTGACGCATGCATCGTTTTCCCAAACATTTAGTGATTGCCGAGTAGTTTCTGGTCTTTTCATAAAAACACATCGTGCATTCGGCGATTTGTTTGGGTATCCAGTCATCCAAAATGGTTGTGACGTTAGCCTTTCGCCATTTGGCCAAACAAACTCATTGCCACTTTTTACCAAACCGATGTAGAAGTAATCTGACTCTAAGTTAGAAAAAAGGTACAATAGTGTTGTTCGTTGCCGCGACTAATAAATGTGGACACCACTGTTCTTTTAAAACTAATTGTTTTAAATTTACATACCATACCTTCATTTTTCCAGGTAGAAAACATTTTTATGTACAAATGTAGTTGTTGATTTGCATTTTTTATAACAACTGGATACGACCCTGGATCAAGCGTCTTGCATATGTTGACAAAATCCGATGAGTTGAATGAGCTCCCTGTTTGTGCGATGGCGTATTTAGTTCCTTCATAACTTATCCACTGTCCTTGCGATAAAGCTGTTGATGAAAACACAGCCAAGCATACCCAAAATGACAAAATCATTTTCAAATTCAATCCAAAGCTGGAATCTACAAGAAAGCAAAAGTGGCAATGCTGCTGTTCTACAAGGAACTGGAGATGAAATGTTCATCTTTCAGTTGTTACGTCTGATTCCGTGAATAGTTTTTGGAAGTTCCGCTTAGGTGTTCCTGGAACTTTGCAGCACTTCCGTGTTTGTTTCTGATGTGACATGTTAACGCATAAAAGCTTTCCGTTTCCGTGGCTTCTTTAGCGTACGAAATGGTTGCGTTTTATCATTAACTTATTCCAAAAACTCGTATCATACAGTCCCAGACCGTTTTATAGTTCCCTCTTTGCTTAAATATTCTGTGCTTAGTAAAACTATATCTTGCTTTTACCAATTATCGTCTAACGGTTAGATTTTGTCGCCAGATTAATCAGCTTGTGACGAGCGATTTTCAAAACTATGTAAATTAAGCTAGCAAATTGCTTCACAATCTATTTCCCGGACATCACTTTTATATTCCTTTTCAATTCAGTGGCACACGTGTGACTGAATAATAAACGTTTTCAGTTAAAAACACACGCATTTAGCTAACATATTGTAAATTACATGGCGTTTCAAAGTTCAACAATTTCTCAACGATCGCTATTCCTGCTGGGTGTAAAACAACAGTGACAGGATGTTTTTTAAAACTACGAGTTTTTGAAGAGGTTTCTGAAAAGATAGTACTATTTTAAAAGCACCAACCACCATATTTAGGACCTATAATTCGGGCTGCGGTGCTTATTTCTAATTCTTGAATATCAAGTGTAATTTTGAGTTTCCCATCCAGTTTGCAAAAACAAAATGGCCACAATATAAGTCTCCGTTGCTTGCAAACACTGAATAATTATTATTTATTTGATAAATATTATTCCATTTTCAGCGAAGTTCTAGAAAAAAATCTAAATAAAAATCCAAGCAAAAAATCGATAGGCACACGGTTTTATCACGCGAGGTAATAAAACTGAAATGACTTGATACATTTGACAGCAAAACGCACGCACTGATGAAATGTACCTTTTTATGGCAAATTACAGTGTTGCCTAATCACAGTCGTTAGTCATTCGCCAAAATTATTCATCAGGGATCAGTGAAATAGGATTGTTTTACCTTCATTTGGGCGGTAGAACTCGAGTCTTTAAGCGCAGTCTGATTTGTCTGACTGTAAGTTCGTGTGGCTGGTTGCAACCGCACATCAGAACCTTTACTCTCAAAACCTCTTTTCTCCAAATTATTATCAATCAATGCTGTTTCCGTAATTTTTTATACCAGCCTCTTGATACTTTGTTTACCCTATTGGTTTTTAAGTAACTTTTCCTTTATCAGTGTAAACGTGTGCGCTTTCCATCAAACAAATCCTTGCTTTTTTTTTAAAAAGTTCAACTTTGCCAATTTTAATTTTCGGCTGTTTTTGCTAACAGGGATCTAATTTGCAAGTTAACAGGCAATCGATAGATATGTTTTTTTGTTTGTTTCATTATTCTTGTCAGTAACTTTGCAAATACTAACTGAATAAGAAGATTTGATTTATAACAATGGCGTTCAGCAATGTTTGTTGTTAAGCGGGTAAACCTTGGTAATCTAACTTTTCAGAATCAACACTTTTTTTTAATCAAAATGTTGAGTTCCCAAATGTTTGTTTCTTTAAGTTACAATGTCTTAAAATAGAACTAATATTTTAAAAAAAAAATTTCACTCTCTAATGACTCAACGAGAAAACGAAATTGAGCACTACTTCTACATTTATATTTACAACCCGTTGAAAGAATACAAAAATGAATAACAAAAATGAACGATCTATAACGACAAGGTCAACGTTTTTTCGTAAATGTGTTTCGCTCATGTTAATGGTCAACAAATGGTACAACATAGGATATGAAGCTAAATATGAATTTGAAATAGCAAGGGTGGATACAAAGTTTTGAAATATGTAACATCACTTCACGTATTTACAATATCAGCTAAAAGGTACCACCACCACCAGATGCAAATGCCACAACGCAGGTAAAAGAAATTTAGAAATACCCAAATGTCCTCATTACTAATATACTAAATCAGTACAATTTATCCCTGTTGACATACACTTAATAACAAACCTACCAGAATAGTATGTACAGTCGGACAGCTAGCGACATACAGTCGGACAGCCATTGACATTGACATCAAGTAGTTGTGTTATCGGACCATGTCCAAGCAGTTACGTCAAGAACCATTGCGTCAACAAATGTCGCACAACAATAAAAACAAAAAGCGTCTATTTACAATAACGATGCAGCGAAACGTGTAGAAATAATAACGATGAAAACACAACTTCGCTAATAGCATGTTAGTTGCAAAGCAAGAATCAATTAACGTCAAACAGTCCTTATCGTCGGAGTGCCAAGCTTCGACACTGCCTTACATCCAGCATATCGGAGTATAACCACAGTTGGCGTCGAGGTTTGCGGTTAGCCACTGAAACATGCCACTGCTGGCCCTACCATTAGTGATATGAAGGATTTGGACATCAGACAAAGTCATAATACGACACCACAAAATTGTCGTTTATTTAATTTGGTTTGGAGCTGTTTGGTTCACTATTACTTTTTTCCTCCCTGGAACTTTCAAGCTTTGCGAAACTGTCTTTCTGTATTTTCAGATCCTTAAACTGTCTGTGAGCTTTGAAACACAAGGACCGAATTTCTTTCAGATTTTGACAGAACTGAAAACCATATTCATTCAGATTTTCTTTGTGTTGCTTTAGAAGTTTCAAATCAGCCGCTGAAATCGTAGCCTCGGGTCGGTCTAAGATTAAAGTTAACAATGTGGCCATCAGGTGGAACCAAAATTTGGCACCTTCGCTTTTCTCTTCGGATTTCCAATTTTGGCACAGGTCAAAAGCGCCTTGGTGGTCGTCCCAAATAAATTTTTCCAGTACTTCCGTATACTTTCTGATGTTTGGTACTTGGATAGCCTGTATCTAAACCCGCCATCTGTTGCAACTCAACCACTGTGGTGAAGAATTCCGTCACCCCTTCTTTGCCCAATATGTTCACAATCATAGCAATGTCGTCCGCGCTTATCCAATCTTTCTGTTTTTTGTACTCTAAATAAACATAAAGACGTACCATATGTGCGACCGAGAGAAAAAACAGAAGTTTTTCTGTAAAGCCTTCCTGCTTCCACAGTTTCAGATTCCCCATTGACTTAACCATTTCAAAGCAAGAAGTATGTTGGATTTCGTGGAAATTGGCCCAACCAGAAACCATACAGGACAATCGGCGATAAAGTAACTGTTTTATATTGAAACCTCTACACGTGGTCAGCTCACAGAGAATATCATCCATGTTGAGGTACATGAGATCTTTGCTGATAATTTTTTTCATTTTGTTTTTAAAGGGTTCACCCTTAGTAATTCTGGTGCAAATTTTTGTGAACTGCTCGAACAGATCAAGAGTTCCAGTAACAAACCTTGTTTTTGTAAGAATATCAGCGAGATGGTAACCATTCTTGTCATCTTCTTCAGATATAAGATATTTCGCCATATCCGACACCGGTCTAATAAGTTCGGTTTTCCAGGGCTTTGCAGGTGTTTCTTGTCTTCCCAACGGATGCTTGTTGGCATGAGGGACCATTCCGTCGAAGCAAATTCCTCTTGGCGTATAATCATCGAAAAACCAATCTTCGGTTTCAGGGTCGTTTATGAAAGGCAACGTCACGGCGGGGATAATGGTTTCCCCCATGTTGACCAACACCAATTGAAATATAACTGACACCCACCTAAAGTATTCCAGTATATCATCATAATCTGGTCTGTCCTGAATATCATCTTGCAAAAGATACATATGCTCAAAATCCGAGTATGGTGTAATTTTGTTTCTTGCAAAAGACCCCATTCCCACTAAAGCATATGAACAAGGAACCGGACCCTTTGTTTCAATGACATACTCCATAATACTGGCCATAATTTCTTTGTAGCGTTTTTGAATTTCCCGCTGTAAGATTGTAAGCCTTTCAGTTAGGTCTTTAATTTCCTCGACACTAAATTTTTTGTTGATGTCGAGATGAGAGATTGTTGCTGGAAGATTCTGCTTTGCGAATTCTCTCAAATCTTGAACTTTAGGTTTCCAAACATTGTGGCAATTATTCACCAAATCTTCTTGTTGANAAGAACGGAACAGCAGTTCTCATAACAGTTCAAGTTCACGCGCTACTATTGTGACGAACTCGGGTTAGGGTCACAGTTAACAAACGTTTGTTGCGGCGACCGGCTATAACTCCCCCTTTAGATGTTTCCAAAACATTGGCCCGATATTTTATTCGCTTGTGTTTTTCCTCCCTCGCCAAACAAGAACAACCATGCAGTCCAAATGTTAAGATCAATTGCAAAACAAATACTAGTACCAACGGTTGAAGCCATTTTTAATCATTAACGATTTTCTGTGCCATAGAAGCGCACACCTTTTTATGTGTTAGTTAAGTTTTTGCATGACCACCATGTTCCACAACTTGAATACCACTTATTTAAAAACTTGTAGCAAAAAACTATCCGAAAAATATTTTTCTGTTTAAATCTAATATAAAAACGGCCCTTTTCTCGAGCCTTTATCATGAAAAAGACAAATTCTCTTGCATTACTTTACTAGACCAAGAGTACACGCGCTGCAGCAGGTGTTACGAGGTTTATGACTGATTTATAATGCATAATTATGACCTACCTGTGAACGTCAGCCGAAACCCCCGCTCGTTTGTTTGTTTCATTTTATTCTTTGGGGGTATTCGGTTTTTTATTTTTGAAGTTGCTGGTGATTTTTACTTGGGTTAACTGGGTTGGAGCAATGCCGCTTTAGTTTTCTGCTCACGGAAACACCAGCAACAGACAAAGAATTGGAATGCACAACGCTGTCGCCCTCCCCACTCGGCCATCGCGGCGGTTTTCTCTCGATATTCGCCTAATAGCAACATGAGAACGAAACTGTTACTATTCAAGCATCAAATCCTTACCTTCCCTTGTGTCTGCAAAAAATAAGCAAGATTCCAAATAAAGGATTATTTTTTAACAAATTTGTCCGCCAAGATTTTTTGTTCGAACTTATCTTTACTCGCGCTGGTCATCTGAGGTTATTTAAATCCGTTCATTAGTAAACTGACTTGATGATGAGGTAAAATACGTTGCCCCAACAAGTGTCCTCCGCGTGAAACCTGGTGGACATCAAATGCATGCAATTTGTTTTCATTCAAAACTACACATCACAACACGTACAACAGCAAATCACAACAATGGCCGGCGTACGAGCGGTCACAGCCAAAAAAAGAACAGTGTCTAAATTTTTGGAATTAAAACGAAATAGTTTTATTCAGTGGTTGGTGGCGGAGAACCGCACATTGTGTGATAACGAGGAGGGATGATTCAATATGAAACAAAAACGCTAAACAACAAGGTATTGGGAAAAAATAGTAAGCTGAATTAGGGACACCTTTAACCGCTGGTGCACTTTATTTTTAGCAGGAAATTGCTTGCTTCGATGATACTGCATTCAAGGTAAGTTACAATCTCTAGTCCATGGGAAATACTAATAAAGT
>QXVZ01016098.1:0-10675 GCA_008931825.1 Phallusia fumigata | reverse complement strand
CCACCCCTCTAGTTTAACTTGCTTTAGGGCAAACTATTCAATAAGTTCATAGTGAAGATGCAGGTCACAAAGTTGGTAAGATCAGAACAGTCAGATGAAAAATACCTCCAGGAATAAACGTGTTTCAACCACTGTGTTAAATTAAAAAATTAAAATGTTTTACCACAATAGCTCTTTTGCCATCTATTGTAGTTCACTGCAATACAGTTGGATGTAAACTAATATTTTGTCAAACATCGTGCAAAATGATGAGGTCAAATTGTATAGCATAACCAAAAACGTATTGAAAAGATCATTGAGAGTTGATAATCCCGTTGGCTGCCACATGGTTAAAGGTTACTGCAGGTCACCATACAGGTATTGTGCAACACAGTCATGAATAATGTAATATACTTTTGAGGCAACTAGGTTTATTTATGGGTTAGGGGAGCTAAGGCCATGAAGTTTAAATTGTGATTTTGACATTATTGGCATGATGTACAAGTGATTGGATTCAGCAAATATATTCTTCTTTCCTTTATATCAAATTTTAGTTCTGAAACTGATGCCATATTAACACTGCTTTTATTTAGCGATTTAGTGTATGTGGGGACCTATACATTCATGCTTGAAAAACAATTGTGTTATAAAATTGGTAATAACCCCATGTAATACAAGTATGGAATATGTATGCATTGTGAAAAATGGAATAATTTACATGGAAAATGTTATTTATGGAGTGTAGAGTTTGTGCAATGGCAATAAGGATAACGCCACCTTTTAGTTTGATTTTTGGTAGGTTTGACTTTCAAGGCCCCTTAAATAACTTATATCACTCAAATTCAATGGTACTATGCTCTTTACTTGGTCCTGGATTTCACTGGCAAAATAATTTTTTACTGTATGAATTTGGTTCACAAACATTATGGTCATCAACCACAAGTGGCCCATACAGCTACAGTTCAGAATCACTGATTATTATTTTTTAAAGATTGGTGGCGAGCTTAACCAGTCAATTTGTGACTATGCTAAGAAAGACTTGCTACTGACAAATGATGAAACAGCAATGATCCCACCATCGGCCAAAATCTGCCATTGCCTAGCATTATATGAGCGATTTTTATGGCACAGGACATTAAGGGCTATCAACACTGGTCAGAATCCTTTTGAGCTAATCAGCACAGAAACAGGTAAAAATTCAACCAGCAAACGTTTTTGCACTTTCAAATGTTAAAACAGCTTTTGCTGTAAATTTGGTTTATTTTTTGTAAGGTGAAAAACTAGGTGACAAATTAACTGACAAGCTGAATGAAGTGCTGAAACAACTCAACATTGAAAGACTACAAAATGAGCTCAATGCTTTGCTGATGGTTGGACCTGAACTTCAGTCTGATTGGGGGTAAATATTATATTTTGCATGTGGGTATTTTATTAATAAGAGTACCATTAAAAACGGACAAAAATGGGTTTTTCATTTTACATTGAAGGCATTTTTTGTTACCTTGCATAAACATTTTATGCATGTATGTCATAGATGAAACAAATCAAACACTAAACTCTATGACAATGTTATGTGTAGGTTGGGTGAAATTTTGCAAGTGTACATTGATGGCAAATCAGACAATCCGGACAGTGCCTGGTGTGAAA
This sequence comes from Phallusia fumigata, assembly GCA_008931825.1. Lineage (NCBI taxonomy): Eukaryota > Metazoa > Chordata > Ascidiacea > Phlebobranchia > Ascidiidae > Phallusia > Phallusia fumigata. Next base: position 9,049 of record QXVZ01016098.1, on the reverse strand, counting down.
AGATTCCTGAAGAAATCTGCTTCAAACATGCACAGCATGTGTTTGAGCTATCCGTCAAGCACAGTGTAAAAAATTAGCCAAACACAATTATTGTCTTTATTGTTGTTTAACAACTAACTGAACAAATTTATTGACTTTCCTTGTATTTTTTATATGTTGTATATGCATTCTTACTAGTCATTAGTATTTCTTTGTAAATATAATCATCTGATGTGTACTCCATATTAAGGATTCTCCAGTTTAAGTTTAGATAAATTGTTGGAAACACCATCCAGATTATGTTAAATATCTACCTGTATTTGATCAGGTAAAAAGGTAACAAGTTATCTGCAACCTGAAAAAAGTTTTTAGCTAAAATACCTTATGGAGGAGGCACAAATACATACCTGAAGCAAACAAAACAGTTGCTATTTTGATCACTTTAGGTTACTTACGTGTGTGAAACAAAACAATAAGAACTTCATTAACTTATGTTTAGTTTGGGTGGGATTTTTGCAAGTGTAGGTCTGGGACAAATCAGACAATTATGAAACATGCACAGTTTTTAAGCATGGTTTTAAAAAAAGGAAATCAAAACTGTATTAGCAGTTTTTTCAACATACATTTTTACCATCCATAAGTCAGTAGATTGGGACAGACACAATTCTATGATAAAACTAATATCTGGTATCAGATGGGGTAAAATGGAAGAGTTAAAAACAGTTTTTCTGTGCAGTTGGTTAGATGTTCGGGCAGGATCAGATAATTTCTATCATTTTACTGAAGTTGCATTAGTAACGTCGGGTTAAGTTTTGACCATTTAAAACAAATACAAGTTCTTTTGTTGAAAAGGTTTGAACATTTATTTCATGTTTAAAATGGACTTGTGGCTAAACAGCATTTAAAACAAAACTCTGTAAAAATAATTTTCCCAGCGTTTGGTCAACAAAAACCAAACATTTTAAGAGAATCGCCAAAAGAAAAAGGTCAGTAGCCCCTAATGTTGACTATTTTTTGCACTGTAAGACAATCTTTAGTAAGACACCCGTAACAAGCACAATACACAGCTTTTACTCAACGAAGGACTTCAATGTGCACAGTAGAAGGGATGTACAACTGACACAGAAATCAAAGCATTATTTAATGCAACTAGCATAATACATGGTGTCTACTGTCTACACCAGCCTAACCTTTTACTAAAGGTTTCACTGGGAATACTGTAGATGGTAAGTGACAAAAATGCTAAGGCTAAACTTTTAATTAATAACATCGTAATTTAAGTGAAATTTACACTCAAGTGCTATGAAGCAATTGTTAAAGCATGAATTGATACATCAGAACTATATTTATCTGTGGAAAAGTTCAGAATTGACTAAAAAATCACAGCAACATTTCTCAAAATACATATCCACAACACATTTAAATTATTTTTGACAAAAAATTGTTTTAATCAAAAAACTTAAAGACATTAATTTCTTTGCCACCTGTCAAAAATCATCAGTGAAAAATATATTCTACATGGCAAATATTTTGATGTATCTCCCAGCAGCAAACCAAAAATGGTTGCATGCTTTGCTCGTCTTTTATACAAGTGTGTGAGCATTAGGCAAACAGGACATATATTTACATACACCACAATAAAAATATTCATCTGCCTAAAAAAGTGTAAAAAATCTCAGTACAATTTCAAACAGTGCTCAATGAAGTTGGCCACCATTGGCTCAAATGATTTTGAAACATTCACTGAAAATGAAATTTTTATCTCATTCCCAGAATATGGCGAACTTTAATATCAGAATCAAACTTTGGCACTCTGCCATACTTTTTGTTTTGTTCCTCATTGAGTTTTAGGTCCCTGAGTTTTCTGCGGTAATCAACAACCTGTTTCCCTGCACCATAGTTTTCTTTTTTGCCAAGTGCATAATGATAATTGTCCAACCCATAATATGCAGGGTCATTCTCCTTAGCTTCACCAGCAAAGTGAACTTGCTTCTTGTGGTCCAATGCATTGATTCCATATCTGTGACAAGAAGAATGTGCTTATGGATTTTTATTTTTAAACCAGGTATCCACTGTTGCTCTTGTTCTATTTTTAACATAGGTAAAACTCTGGCAGCCTGCATTGTTTAAGGCTACAGAAAAAAAACTATACCACCTCCTCAGCTTGGTGGTCAGTGGTTCACTAACTATTATAAAGAGATAAGCTTCAGTAAAATTCAGTTACAAAATTATACCGCACTTTTATTTTTCTTTTATCTCAAATACATATGTCATATAGACTAAATGCCCACATATGGTATGTATTAGATTTGTTAATATGCATGTTTGTGTTTCCAATTCTTTTTCTTCTAATTAGCAATCTTAGCATTAGCCACTGAACGTATTCGGTAACAAATAAATTTCTATTTAGTATATTCACATATCTTCAATGCGAGAAACACCTTAACATAAACTCATTTAGAAGACAGTAAAACAAAAATTAGCTTTGAGACTAATTATTTCAGTTGTCCAACTACTGCAGGATTGTAATAATCAAGTCCATTATACTGTAGATATAATTTCTTACTTGTCCTGCTTTGCTGCACCAAAGAGTTTTTGATCTGACCTCAGCTCCCTATATTGCCGTATCAGAGATTCTGCAGTCTTCATCTTTTCCTCCGCAGCCTTTTCCCTCTCATCAAGGAGCCGCTCTTTGCGTTTAAGATCTCGCTCCCGCTTTTCTAGTTCCCTGCTCTTTTCATCGAGGGCATTTTCTCTGGCTTTTAGAACAGCATCTGGGGACAACCTGTTAACAATTTGAGGTGATTATTCCAACAGAAAGCGTGCTAAGACAGTGTTGGAAGGGTTTAGGCCAACAGTGGGCAAACCACAGCTCTCGAGTCGCATGTGGCTCGCGGGGATAGTTTTGTGGCTCTTCTAGCTGAACAGTAATATCCCAAATTGAGAGAGTTGTTACTCTATATTTGAAGTTTGTTTCATGTATCAATTTTATACCTGGCAAAGAATGAAAAAAAAACTAACATATTGTGTTTGTATTGTTTCTTTAACTGTTTTCTATTTTATTTGTGTTGACACTACTGCACATACTGATTTTGCGGCTCGCTGGTGTTTGTGGTTTTCCGCAAGTGACTTTTTCATTGAACAAGTTTGCCCACCCCTGGTTTAGGCTAAAATATGTGGGTCAAAGATCTAAAAATCTCAAGATGAAAATACTGACCCAAATAGTGATTCAAAGTATCCTGCTTTATCACTAATTTTTTAGAAAACATTGTTTCAATGTTGCTGAAATATTTAAATAGTAGTATATATGGCAGAGGAACATGTGTGCTCTCTTAAAACAATGGGGCTTAAGTCTAAATAACCTGTTCGGCACACACAACCTTTAAATGACAAACAAATTTTGTGTTACCAACCTAATGTTGGTAAATTAGACAACAATCAAACACTCCCTCTATTACCTTAATGCTACTTGTTTTAAAACTAGTTTTGAAAATTTGCAAGGTTAGACCAACCCCATATCTGGTCCCAGGAACTTTCTAATTGTTGCTTTTTATCTTATTTACATACCTTCGAACTTCCCCACTGGATGTAGAACTTGATGAAACTCTTCTCTCAGCAAGTTTACTTTCTGTGTTAAAAAAAACAAATGTATTTGTGGTATTGTTATAGCAACAACAGTGTGCGGCAAAATACGTTAGTAAACATTACCTATTGCCTGTAACACCCTTTCTTGGGGTTCTGCAGGAGGTGTCGGTGGTTTAACTTCAGGTTGTGCAGGAATAACATGTTCGCTGTATTCAGCAACAATGTTTTTCAGCAGTGGTAATTGAAGTAAGTCCTCTAAAGATGGCCTGGCTGTCGAAGTCAGCCGCAGCATTGAGGAAATGCAGTTCTACAAAATATATGTCATTTATATAACTTGTTTTCCAAAGTAAAAATTTTCTTATTTGGCACCTTACGACCTAGCAGATATAATTTTCATTCAAACAGTCGCAGTCAATGCAACAATCTTGAATCATGTGTTTCAGGGAAAAAACACTTTTGCTTCAACCAACAAAATATGTCAGTTAAACTCAAGTACTGCAGTCAGCCCATCACACGACCTACCACCTACCCATTATTACTAAACAAACAACNTTCGCTTGACACTTTGTATATCGGTGATACGTTCCTCAACAGATTTAGAGCAAATAAACTTGATAATTTTGACCTGTACAAAATTTTCTATTGATCACTTTTCCAGAATGTTTTTTGACCGACGGAGCTCAGGCTTAATCTACAAAAATGCAAGACAAAACGAACGAATCGATTATTGAAAACAGTACATTTACACATAAACTTTACCAAAGATGAAGGCCCGCCACACATACGAGAGTTATATTTTTTGCCCTTTTACTCACTGGTTTCGTTTGTCCCAATCTGTGAACACGATCAAAGCATTGTTCTTCAGCGGCTGGATTCCAAGCTGGTTCCATTAGGAAAACGCGAGATGCTGCGGTAAGATTTAATCCCACACCTCCCGACTATTATCCAAGGCAAAAAAATAATCAAATAAATAAACTTCAGGTTTATAGATTTAAAGATGTAAATATACTTTTCTGAACTAGAAAGTTGTGCCCATACCTTTAAAGAAAGCAGCAATACAGATGTTTTACCGCGTTGAAAGATATGAAGAGCCTTTTCTCTTTGTGCGCTCGTCATTCCGCCGTGAAAGAAAACATACGAGATATTTTTGGCCCTGCAAGATATTGGCAGATGTTAAGCGGCAGAAACAAGTTTCTATTTACAAATTTGTTCTTCAAATGGTCATGACAAATCCCTAATGTGACCAAAGCTGTAGGCACCGCTTTCTTGCACTCGCAAGCTCGTTAGTTCTCAACCTGTACTACTCTCTTGTGTTGTCGTGAGCAAGAAAGTGAATTTCCAAAAGTCCAATCACAGGAAAAATTAAACAAAATTAGTTAAACTTTATTTCAAATGAGTAGATAGCTAAAGGACAGATTTTCATACGTAGCCTACAACCCAGTTAGGTTTTCTTTCGCCTGTCAAAAATAAAAATGAAACAAGACAGATTTGGATTTCGTGATTGACTTAGCTCAACGCAGTAAGAAATGATCCAAGTAAAACGTTTCACCGTGGATTGGCAATATTCGTTTACTGTTCTTATACGTCGCTTGCCTATCCCGTATAAGACATCGCTTGCCTATCCCGTATAAGTTCTATTTCATCATTTTTTGTATTTATTTGTTTTCGATTTTTAGTTGGCATTATTCAATTTGTAACCCATCGTAATCCACTTTGATTGAGCAATGTCGTTTAAGTTTCTTACTCAGGGTGACACAAGAAACAAGATTGCAACAAAAAAGCATAAGGCTAATACGACACAGAGTTTTTAGGCAAGTTCATACCACCTACTCCAAATGTTTGGCAATAATCCGTAGAAATGATGTAAATTGGGAAACAACCAAACTACGCACTTCAGGTTCGTCATCACGGAGCGCCATAAGTTCAAACATCAAAGCATTGATCTACGAAAATGTTAACGCTCATTACATTCAGCAAACTGCGAGAATTTGACTGGTAGGAAATAATGGTTGACCTTTGAACTTGGGTTCATTGCATCATCACCTTTCACTTCGTCCTCATTTGTAAGATTTGATGGTACCTCTGTCAGCTCATCTTGTTTGACATCTCCACGACACAAAGGACACTTTGCAGCATCCTGGAATACCACATTTCATTTTACAACCAAAGGGCTCCTTTTTGGTGGCACCCATGAGGGAAAGTTTGAATTAAATTAGTAAACTTTTTGGGTTTACGCCGGTTAAAAGAAAACTGCTAAACATTCCACTGAAAACAATTTTGTTTGGTCCTCTCTTAAATTTCCTTGGTTTTTGATCCAAACGTACTGCAAGATGTCAGTTTTAAAATCTATTATGCTGAAAGATTTAATTTCTTTAAAAGTATAATAATCTTATAAAAAAGCATAAAAAAATCTTTAAATATGATGTTTTATTTATGCAACTAGTTAAACCACACAGGTTGACAAATAAAGCTTTGCCTACCAATGTATTAAGTATAACTTCTGATATGCAGGTTTTGCAGAAAATATGAGCACATCTTGTTATAACAGGGGAGGTAAGAGAGTCAAGACACACACAACATTCCTCAGCTGATCCAGAGCTCAGGAGCATGATTAACTTGGAAACTAGCTCTTTAGCTTCAGGAACTGGGACAGATGAGCCTAGTTGCAAGAGAAAAAACTGCTGTATATTCTGATTTACTTGGAAACTAGCATGAAAGGTCCCAAAACAGTAATCTTGGCAGGAAATAGATTTTTAAACAATTATTCTTTGCATTGTAATTTGTTAATCATTTTTTAGAATTTTGAACAAAACATTAATGATTTTTTAACTGCAGTAGGTGTAATATTATAAAGGTGGGTTACATTTGTCACAATAACTTGAAATCGACTCGAGTCCTATCATTTCAAAGACTTAACTTAAGCCAATTCATTAAGCAAATGTATGTGAGCTCATGAGTTAATGACCTAATTTGTGACTCTGGTATAAAGACTTGTTTACAACATTTTTAAACTTTTAAAGAAGGTATAAGTCAGTACTTGTGTGAAAATTATTTTCTACATTACTGTGACAATTAACTTTTCACAACTTTTCCGAGCCATTACTGATAATGACAACAGCGCTTGTCGTAGAAAATGTTTTACACACAAGTGCTGGTTTGTATTATCTTATTAAAACATTTCAATCAATAAATTGTGTACCTAAGTGTGAAATTAAATTGCAAAACATTAAATAAGTACTAACCCAGATTTAAAACATTTTTTAAGCAAAAATAACAACATCCAAAAGAGAGGCTAACATATTGTTTGAAAACTTTAGTAAAATAAAATTAGTAAAAGAAAATGGCTGTACTTTAATAAAATCACTTCTAGAAATCCAAGCATATGTCACATCATAAATTTACATTCAAACATTGAGTTTAATTTGTGCTTAATTTGGAACAATTTTGAACAAAAAAGCTTTACACAAACCATTTAAATCAGACCAAACTATCTGGTAAACAAATGTTTGATTAAATCCTCTTGAATACAAGCTCACCAGAATTCAGTTGCTCGATGGCATCCTTTGCTAGGTATGGATGACAGCAAATTTGTCTTAGTCTCATTAGTATGACTAGCACCTCAGCATAGCGGGACATCACTGTGCCATTTTCTATCATACTAAAAATAAAAGAGAAATTGGGTTTCCCAATTTCCAAACTAAAAAAAGCAACTGGAGTAATATGTTTACTCACTTATTTATGGTCTTCTTGGTCTTTGCATCCATTTTGTCGTAGAGTAATCTTTCTTCTGCTGACATTTCCAACTTTTTAAGAATGATTTCCTTTCTTGGTAAATCCACAATTGGTTTTCCATCAACTTTTTGATGCTTTGTTCGACGCATACAAATTGCACCCATCAAACATTGTACTCTCCTGTTTAAAAAGTTAAGTCAACTGAAAACTTAATTGACATTTTAGGTGTTTGATGAAGCAGTATTATGTAAAATGTAGTGGAAAATTTAAAAAAAGAAAAATTTTTACTTGATTGCAGCGGTTTCTCCATTGCGCAAAGGCCGCTCTATGGTTCTTTGCCACCATGTTCTGTCAGTGAATGGTTCCAAACCAAGAAAAGACACAATAGTCCAAAGGTCTTTAATGGAGTTTTGAATTGGTGTTCCTTCATTCAATGTGTAATCAAACAACAGTGTCTTGCGGGAATTTTAAGTGACACAAGTTAATTACCTTCTTATTTATTAAAGTTTTGCAAAAGTAAAACCAATCTGTATGAGACCATGAATTACAAAAGGACTTACCAGAAATGACCCATTTTCTTTCTGACTTTAAACTGCAGCATGCTTGTGTTTGTAATGCTGATGGGTTTCTGATAACATGACCTTCATCCAAGACAACCCTAAGCCAATCAGTGGCCAGTAAACGGCCTCTATTTTTTGATTTCTACACCAATACCACATATTAATGTTTGTTTGTAAGAAGGATACACATAATACATGGCACAAAAACCTTAAACTCTTGGGCCAGCGTCTGGTATGTTGTAATCACAATATCTTGTTGACTCAGTTTTTGTTTTGTTTTTGATGATTTTGTCAGGCCATGATAAATAAAGACTTCTAGGTTTACCGTGTTATGTAGATGTTCCTTAACTTGACCCTGTTTGGGGATAAAGTTTGAAACAATAAAATTTAGCTGGGACAAAAGAGAACACATGGACAAATAAACTCTCAAGCAACTTTCAAGCCCCAAAACAAATAGGGTAAACGGGTTAGGAAAATAAATTTTTTAATGCACTGCTATAACTCCCACGTATTTGCTTGTTCTTGAGCCTGGCGGTCGGCACAACAAATCTCAGTCAACATTTATGCTAAACATTATATTTATCAGTATGTTAACATAAATTGAGATATGTTGCCTTTCTCTTACCTCCCAATTTGAAATCACCGATAACGGGCAAACAATCAACGTGGGCTTTAAATCTTCCGCCACTAAAAAACATGAAATGAACTTCGATTTATCCCATAGGATGAAACTAATTCAGATTACAAACCTTTGGTAAAGTGAAGGCTGCTATGGGTGTTTTCTTTGTTGCAAGAAGGGGTGTGAGCTAAGGCAAAATGTTTTGATGTAAAGAGAATAAGTTTACAAATTATTAATAGTGTTACCTGTGTCACAGTAATCATCATCAATGTCTTTTTTCCTCTTCAAATTTTTCTCTAAAAGACAATTAAACTAAAATATTTACTGCCCATTGAACTGATGTCAAATAATGTTTTATTTTTTGATTCATGTTTCAATTTGGAATTAAAAATCTGTTCATTGGAAAATGTTTTTTAAACTGTAAGTTTAATGGCTCCCAATATTCTAAAACCCCAACACTATGGATCTGACACACATTGGGTAAACATGCATTCATGAGTGTTCAATTATAAAAGCAAATAAGAGTAAAATATTTTCAAAACCTTTTTTGGAGAAAACAGTTTCTGGAAAATCA
>QXVZ01016096.1:0-11187 GCA_008931825.1 Phallusia fumigata | reverse complement strand
CTACATCTCCTTTGGTAGATTGGCAACGAGTTTATCAGAGGCGTGTCGGGTGGTGAGAAGAAGCGAGCGTCGATCGGCATGGAACTCATCACTTCCCCATCCGTTCTGTTCCTCGACGAACCAACCACCGGCCTTGACGCTTCCACCGCAAACGCCGTAATGGTCTTGCTTAAAAGGTCTAAGGTTTTTGCTAATATTTACTTACTCTTAAGTCTTTATTTTCTGATATTGACCCTTCGCTGATCTTGTTTTGCATTATAACCTGCAGCAAATGCATTTACAGATTAGCAAACCGAGGCCGTACGATAATCCTTTCCATCCACCAGCCTCGATATTCCATCTTTCGTTTGTTCGGTAACATCACCCTTCTTTCGCTGGGACATCTTGTTTACCACGGAAGTTACGACAAAACACTGCCTTACTTTAAACATCTAGGTCAGTGAAAGGCTGCTATTTAACCTTTGCTGCGAGTAACAGTAAGATCCGATACAAACAGTTTGTATTTATTGCATTTTTAAGTCGGAAACGGTTGTCATACACGCTTACTGGAACAACCGAATAAAAACCTTAAAACAAATATTTTCATCCCATGACAGGTTACAAGCTTGAGAAACACAACAATCCAGCTGATTTCCTCCTTGACATCATTAACAGCGATTCAACTGCCGTCGCTGCCACCAACCAAGAAGGTGCAAATATCCAGTTATTTCAGCGCATTGTTTGTTTTGGCATGATAACGCTAACCATGCCCCCCAATAAGTTTGTGCAGCCTGAAAGATTTTTTCGGCTCTTATTGCACAATCCTGTCAACCTGGATTTTAGTAAGCTCTCTTACTTTGCTTCGTCCGCTTTTTCGATCAACCACCATTTGTTAAATCAGGATATGCCGAGATTACACAAGAAGAAGCGACGACTTTGGCTCAACAACTTTCTGAAACATTCCGAAACTCAGACATAAAATCTTCCACAGATGCCGAACTCGCTTCGATTCTCAAACAAAACCAAGGTTTGGGAGTTTAAGATTTTGTAACAAAACTTTAGAATGAAACCAAACTTCGACGCTCAGTATAAGGTCACCACTGTTCATTTTGGACGTGTTAGGCTTTAAATGGCGCTACCTTTGGTACATTTGCATTTTCGTAAGTGGTGCACATGATACTACAAGATAATAAGGAGTCAGTGCTTTCTGTCAATCTCAATGCAGCACTTTGAAGTCTTAATAGCTCGTTTTGTTGTTTTTGTCAAATTAATTTCTTCTAAACTGACGTATCTGTTTACACTGCAGCATGTATGTTTTAAGTATTTGGTACTACTAAACATTACATGTTTTTTAAGTATATGTTACTGCCAAACATTACATGTTTTTCAATTATATGTCACTGTCAAACATAACATGTTTTTTAAGTGTTCGTTACTGCCAAACATCTCTGGAATTTACACCCAAATGACCAAACAAGTTGTTGTGCAATTTGAACAGTGAAATATATCATATTGCGAGTATATCATATTGCAACAATGATGCAAATATATCACATTGCAAATACAGCACAATTAGAAGAAAAAGGTCATATGCTGGGCGACTGGAACAGCAGCAGCAGATACGCGACTCCCTTTCACCTTCAACTTTACACACTTTCACGAAGGGCCTTTAAAAACATCTTACGAAATCCTGCTGCGGCCCTTTCAAATGTAAGTTATCGGTCCGATGGTAATAGAATTACAGCCCGAGTTTGGGAAATAACAAAGTTTTATGTATCTTCAGACTGTCGATATATCGGACCAGTTTGCAATTTTAATTTGAGGCTAGAAATTATGCCAGGCGTGTTTGGACATTAGGAATTAGTGATTTTCATTTTTAAATCACCTTCAACGTGAATAATATTTCTTCCTACAGATTGTCGTTAGTGTTGTGATCGGTGTCGTGTTCGGGCTGCTTTATTACGACGTTGAAGACTCCGCCGCGGTGGGGAGCCAAAACAGGTGAGACGTGTCAGCTTTCAATCCCGTACAACTAGTAAGTTCTGTTCAAAGCAACCTGATCTCATCGAAAGCCGGCATTCCAAAATATATGACGCCACGTCTCGTCCAAAAAATGCACGGACTTAGCCTGTCGGTTTTACATGTAAAAAGTAAACAACATCTGCTGAACATTTTTTTGCTTAGAATTTAGTAATCGACGTTGGCTTTTTGCAAATAGGCCTGTGTTGAATTGTTTTAAAAAAACTGCAGCAGGTTTTTATTTCATCTTTGGTTTTCCTTTGTCTGATTTAATTCGCTTTCAAATAACCAACGCTACTGTAATCGTTGTAAAGGTTTGGAGTACTTTTCTTCGTCTCGACCCTTCTGCTTCTACTCTCCTATCCCGCGATGGATGTTTTTGCCAAAGAAAAACACATTTTTATGTAAGTAATCCATCTTAAGGGATCACAAAAACGTATGTTGTCTTAGTTGAGCTTTCATTATCAACGTTTGTATATAATTGTTGTGCATCGTTAAAAATACTGCATACCATTGTTTTCCAACTACACAACAAACAAAAATTAGACGTATCGCGGTTGGCCTTTCATTACCTCCGTCCGCAGTTGAACTATTCTATTACAATGGGATCATAACAAAGTTAAAAACATGTTTCATGGTTTACAGCTTACCTTTGTTTTTCAGTCACGAATACGCATCAGGTTACTACACAATTATCTCGTATCTTCTTGCCAAGATAGTGGCGGACATCATTCCGATGCGAACATTCGGGCCTCTTATTTTAATTACTATTAACTATTGGATGGCAGGTGAGTTCATATTTGGTTTAGTCAAAGAGACATTCCAGTGCTTTTGGACTTGGATCTTGTAAAGCATATCGGTAATGTAATCTTAACGATCGCCTTTTTTGTATTCAATTTAAACATTTGAGTCAAGAAATAGTTGGTGTTTAAATGTTCGTGCTAACAAATGTGACATATTTAATACTGATAGTTAATCTGCAGTTGGTAATATTTAGTAAGAACCAATCAGCGTTTTTCTGTCCCTTTATTTTGGGTTGAAACTTTCAGCATTAGGTAAACAACTGTTTTTGTGTTCAGGCCTAAAGTCCGACGCGGAGTCGTTTCTGATTTACGTTTTACTCCTTCTACTGATCGGATACGCCTCTATATCAATAGCCTTCTTTTTCTCTGCAACGTTTGATTCAAATGACCTCGCCCGCATCTTTATGTCCTTTGTTTATACCTTCTCCCTTGTAAGTCGGGTCAATCGCAAGTCAAGTCACTTCTAAGTTTTATAGTCAAGTTGTAAGTTAAAATGTGTGATCTTACAATTTCAGCTCTTTGCTGGTCTTTTAGTGAACTTGAAAACAGTTTTACCCTGGTTGGCGTGGATGGGATACATCAGCTTGTCAAAGTACGCATTTTCGGTGGGTGACAAAGGTTAACATTTACTAATTACGTAGCGACGAAAGAACCAACTTCACAGTCAAAAGTAGTAGTAACTGCATAAAAGCATTTGTCTTTAAAATGTATGTGCAAAGTGATGCCAGAATACAAAATAGGTCGAGCTGCTATATCATCATTAATATGCGGTTATATTTTGGGGGAGAAGGTTTTTTAATACCATTATGTAACAGCAAATACACCGACGCCCTGTTTAACAAATACTTACTGCTTCTTTCCTGCAGGGATTGTGTGTGAATGAGTTTCGATCTCAAACCTTCCAGGAATGTCCTACAACGAACAGCAGCGGAATTACGTCGGTTTTTCCGATTGTCAGTTCCCCCAACAACAGTCATACCCCGTCCATGTGGTAAACACGTTGCTATGGTTACATGTAAAACAGTCTGCTGCAAAAGTGTGCCATTTCGTGTGTAACTTCTGAATAAGTGTCTTTGCGAAGAAATGTACATTCGTATGACGTCACAATTAGAAGCATTCTGTTAAATGCAGACGTCCATGCGTTTAAGCAAATTCGTTTGACCAAGGAAAGGGTTTGACCACCTTTATACAAACTACTGTCTCACATATATGAGTTCTTGTCTGTTCTATTAGTGCTCGGCTTGGGAATCGCAATTTGTTGAACAAGACATGTATTGTTGTAAAAAATCAATTTAAATTCTCCTCATTCGACAGCTATTCGATAACGGGCGAAGAGATCCTTGTTCAAACTCTTGGATACAATAACACGAATATCACCGACTGGGATCTGTGGCTAAACGTGGTTGCTCTCGGCTCTATTACACTTGGGATGTTCACACTCACTTACATACAACTTATTCGCACCAAAATTTACACCTAAACGTTTTTACATGGGTATTTGCAACTGTGATATAGTTTATGTTTCTATACACTTGTTTAAATGCCTGTTGCTGTTTGTAGTGTTTAATTTTAGGGGTATACCTGTGTTTGAGTTTAATTTTAGTGTTTTAATTTGGGGTAATACTTTTGCACTGATACGTAACCAGTTTGTTTCTATCGCATAGATCATTTTTTAACCCTAATTTTCTTCGCCAACGTTTAGTTGTAAGTAGTAAATATCAATTTAGAAAAACCTGCCAATCTTGTGCAACAAAGCGTATTAAAGCTGACCATGACATTTACCCACGCCCATTTTTTATGACAACAAAGCTGTTAAACGGCAAATCAAAGTTTATTGGCATTTTTGTTGCCCTGTTTGTAGTATCGATGGGACAAGGTACCGCCTATGCCTATGTATAGTTATTATTATTGGCAACCACACTTATTACAGTCGTATTAATATGCTAAAAACTTGCCCACGAATGATGTTCAGTACATTTTTACCATGTATTTCCAATGGAATGTCCATCTTTCATATACTCTCTAGTTAATTGTTTTTTTAATCGGTGTGTTTACATGACCAACCTACGTATCTGAGAGCTAAAATGACATTTTAAACTCCCTGTGATAAAAGTAGCATGGATCCTGTTTATGTAATAGCATCGTATTTAGTAAAGTTCAGAACACTTTTGCCTTGGAATTCGTTTGTCCTTTAGCAACTACTCGCCCATCACTGTTGGGCATGTAAATTTTGTCATTTATATATTTTTGTTTAATTTAAAGGTGAACATTTCGCATTATTCACGACTTACGCAAGCGATAACTCATTTCGAGCTTTTCAGCGCATGCTATTTTCTAGTCAAATCGCAACTATACGACACTGATGTTTTGTTTGTCACTATAGAAACGTCTTGCTGTGTGTTATAAATCGCCTTACCTGTATGTTCGGATGATTGCTGGTACTGTGTCCAAAAATGTTTTGTACAAACTACGTCAGTTGTATTTTAAGTCAGATATTATCGGAGCTCTACTGCAAACCACTACAAGAGATTCAGAAAAAGGTCGTAGTTTAGGCAAGTTTGCTACAATCGCGTGGTGTCGACGCAGAGCAAGAAAAAATCACGTTTTCAAATAAACGCCGCCTACTGCACGTTCATCAATGCAAGTTCAAGGTCCTGTTTAGTCAAGGCAAACTCTGGGCATTCTGACTACAAAAAGTGTTGATATGGTGCCTAAACCAGCAATCGTTTTTAATTATGACGCAATTACTGATTAAAAATGACCCGTGAAAGGCCCACCACGATTAGTGAAGCGGCAATTGGGCTAAAGGTTAGGTTATGTAACACCAAATCGCGTGTTATATAAAACCGTCGTAGATTTGTTTGCACTGAGAGAACGTACAGTGAAATCAAACGTTACGCAACCAATCTTGTTTTATTAGCATTTGAACAATGTGTACACTGTACATTGATCCGTTAATTTTTGACGAAGTTGTTACATAAGACTGTTTTCAAATTTAATCGTGCACCAGTATGAAGAGCATGGCATTAGTAGACGAAGTTCGGTTTATGAAAAATGAGGAAAATTAAACAACAAAACATACATTTTGGAGTGGGATGCAAATTTATGTTTTTTAATGTTTGCTACATGTTTTTTATTATTATTGCAGTTTTTGTGGTGTGGTTTGTATTTAGGGCTAGTTGATGAAGTTCGGTTTATGAAAAATGAGTAAACTTAAACAACAAAACATACATTTTGGAGTGGGATGCAAATTTATGTTTTTTAATGTTTACTATCAGTTTTTTTATTATTATTGCAGTTTTTGTAGTGTGGTTTGTATTTAGGGCTAGCAGTACAGTTTAATGGCAAAACTAAAAGTTTGGGATTTGTTGTANAGCTCTACTGCAAACCACTATAAGAGATTCAGAAAAAGGTCGTAGTTTAGGCAAGTTTGCTACAATCGCGTGGTGTCGACGCAGAGCAAGAAAAAATCACGTTTGCAAAAAAACGCCGCCTGCTGCACGTTCATCAATGCAAGTTCAAGGTCCTGTTTAGTCAAGGCAAACTCTGGGCATTCTGACTGCAAAAAGTGTTGATATGGTGCCAAACCACAATCTATTTTAATTATGACGCAACTACTAATTAAAAATGACCCGTGAAAGGCCCACCACGATTAGTGAAGCGGCAATTGGGCTAAAGGTTACGTTATGTAACACCAAATCGCGTGTTATATAAAACCGTCGCAAGTTTGTTTGCACTGAGGGAACGTACAGTGAAATCAAACGTTACGCAACGAAACTTGTTTTATTAGCATTTGAACAATGTGTACATTGATACGTTAATTTTTGACGAAGTTGTTACATAAGACTGTTCTCTAAATTTAATCGTGCACCAGTCTCTGAAGAGCATGGCATTAGTAGACGAGGTTTGGTTTATGAAAAAAAGAGTAAACTTAAACAACAAAACATAAATGTTAGAGTGGGATTCAAATTTATGCTTTTTAATGTTTACTATCAGTTTTTTATTATTATTGCAGTTTTGTGGTATGGTTTGTAATTAGGGCTAGTTGGATGCAGTACAGTTTGAGGGCAAAACTAAAAGTTTGGGATTTGTTGTATTTTAAATTTCTTCAAAAAAAATTGCAGTGGCTGTGGTCGTACTAACAATGATAAATTGGTGTTTTTAGGACAATAACAAAAAAATCGGTTATGATGCATTTTTGTCTTTGTGCATGCTTATAAGTACACATTTTTAGTGGTAAGTTATGTATTGTATGTGCAGTAAGCAGAGCAGTGACCAGTTGTGTAAATAATAATTTGCCCGAGAGGCATTGAACTAAAACTTGCACCTAAGCCAACACTGTGGACAATATAAACACAAAACATACTTATATTGCTTTACTGATTGTGTCAACAATTTTGGCTTGAACAGTTAAATATTAAAACATGATACTTTAAACACATGTTTTTACAGAAGTTTGTTTAGGCATTGGTATATAAAGTACATTTTTTATGTCAACAATAATTGCATAATAATAAAAATGCCGGTTTGTTTTTATGTTACAAGATATTTTAGGGTTAGCAATCATGAGTAAACCGAACGATGTCATGCCAATGCAAGACAGAAATGGCAGCCCAGATACTCTTTCAAGCATATCCATGGAGATTGAATCCAGCGAGAAGTTGAAGGGACCTAATGCTGTTATGTCTTTCCACAATATCAATTACAATGTCAATGTGAAAAGTGGATGTTGTAGAACTAAACCAAAACAAGTTTTAAGTAATGTCAGGTAAAATTGCATTAAAGTATGAACGTTGCATGAAGAATTATTTTATAGACTGTTTTTGAATAGCCTCAGTAATTAGTTAAATTAGCAAAATAATGTTGAAAAAATTAACAAAATAACTTTGCCTTCACAGTGGAATAATGAAGCCTGGATTGAATGCCATTATGGGTCCAACTGGAAGTGGAAAGTCATCGTAAGTTAAACTGCTTTTATTGAAATACAGAGGGTCATAAAAATTTTAATTGCTTACTTGTAAATAAAAAAGGATGGAGAAAAAGTGGTGTGGTGTGATGAAAAATCGTGTTACACATATATAGCTGTGGCAATATGTAATCTTTTATGGCATGACCTAGCTAAAAAGCATTCAAGATGCTTTAAGCCTGTAAAAGTGCATGGAAAACTTTACACAATCAATCTCGACTGATGTTTTGGTATTATTTTTAGGCTTTTGGACATACTCGCTGGAAGAAAAGATCCAAATGGCTTGTCTGGATTAGTTTTGATCGATGGAAGGCCTCTGCCTTCAAACTTTAAGCGCATTAGTGGATATGTTGTCCAGGTTAGTAATTTGTTTACAAACATACAAACATTTCTGTTCATTCATTTCCACACACCACTAGTAAATGTAAATTTTATGCCAAACAGATTGTATCATGCGTCTGACAGGATTTCAGATATACCCTAATGTGAAACGTTTTTGTTAATCAAGACTGTTTTGCAGCATGACATCGTGCTCGGAACTTTGAGTGTTCGGGAAAACTTGTGGTTTTCTGCCAATCTCCGCCTGCCACGCTCAATCTCAAACAATGTAAAGAGCAAACGGATTGACGAGATATTGTTCGATCTTGGCCTAACTGGTTGTGCTGACACCAAGGTACCAAAAAATTTTGTTACAGTTTGTGCTAAAACGATTCAGTATATTTTGAAAGCAGTGTGTTTGTCGTATGCTTTGAAACCTCAGACAATTATCTACGTTTGGGCATTAGCTATTCAGTAGCGTGTTCGACTGACAGCGTATTTTGTTCAATGCGCTGGTGATGGCAGTTCCAAGGCAATTGTCACGAACACATGAGTAATTTATTAATTTGCGGTCGTTAAAGAAACAACCTGTTGCAAAACACACATCAGCGGGGTCTGAAAAATTTATGTTTTAAGCTGCCTTTGCGAAATAACCGCGCGCGCTGTGTGTGCTGTTATGCACAGGTCGTAATCCGATTAATGCCATTGCGATAATTGCCTCAAGTTGCGTTGGTGTAGCCTGTAATATTTACTGAGCATACGGCATTTACACGTACGTTTCCCTTATCTTACCCGATCGAAAACATGTTCTACTGTTGTCTCAAACTGTCCGTCGCGAAGCCCTAGTGCAAAGGTTCTTAACCTTTTTTCTTGTTGGTAGCCCATTGAAATCCACAATTCAGGGAAGTAATTATTGTGCTTATGTTAAAATGAAGAACAACTTTGATCAGCATCCTCGAATACCTTGGAAACAGATTTCGTACTCCTTGTTAAGAACCCCTGCCCTAGTGTGTCTTTTAATTTTCCACAAGTATGTGTTAATTCTTTTCATTAATCAATGCAACTTGGATAATAGGAACTATATTCAATTCTTATCACTGGTACGTCGGTAGTTCAACCAACTTTTTCAAAGGCGTCGCATAGAACAAGGTTGAGAAATATTGTTCTTCTGGACGCTGTTCGTACGGCTGGCAAATTACAACAGCCATGTGCCGTGCTTTTAAACATTGCGTGATATATCTGTATCTCCTTCGGCAGATTGGCAATGAGATGATCAGAGGAGTGTCAGGTGGTGAGAAGAAGCGAGCATCGATCGGGATGGAACTCATCACTTCCCCATCCGTTCTCTTCCTCGACGAACCAACCACCGGCCTTGACGCTTCCACCGCAAACGCCGTAATGGTCTTGCTTAAAAGGTCTAAAATCTTTACAAGGCCATCGTTTTGGGCTTAAGTACATACCAGGGTGTTTGTTAATGGCCACTGACGCCTAAGTTTAAGTTTCCTGATAAACCGATAAATCATCAGGAAATGATTTGTCGCTATTTGTAGTCCGAACCATAGGCCAAAAACTGCATTAGAAAACTTTTTGGTGTAGTTAAGTCACTTTTGGTCTGGATTTGACATGCTGTTAACTCAGTTCCCGCTTTGATTTTGTCCGTCATGCGTTTTGTGTGTTTTTCTCGTTTCAGGAAATTTGGCATCCTGTTTACCCTCTACCATTTTTGACAATCTACAATGCTGTTGTTTCCTCATGCATTTCTGTTTGTAGATTAGCAAACCGAGGCCGTACGATAATCCTTTCCATCCACCAGCCTCGATATTCCATCTTTCGTCTGTTCGACTCCCTCACCTTACTTTCGCTGGGACATCTAGTTTACCACGGGCCTTACGACAAAACACTGCCTTATTTTGAAAGTATAGGTATGTAGATGAAGAGGCCAGACATGCATATGTTGGTAATATTTGTTGTAATACCAGTCGTGCTATGCAACTTATGCGCAGATGTTACATTGGTTCCAGCGAAAAAAACGTGTAAAAATTGTCAGGGGCACCGAAATGATACGCGCCTTTGGCACGCAATCTATCATTATTTATGTTTTTTACTTCTTCTTGGAGCCAAAAAAATGTGTTCGGTTCGCTTGTCTTGTACCGCTGTCGAGTCATTCTCAAACAAAACTTACTTCTGATAAGTGGAGGTAGCACATACTTCAATGCGCAGACTGTTTGTCTGGTATGTAACTAAATGTTTGCATTAAGTGTCAGTGTACATCGGGTTGGTTGCATAGGTGACGCAATGAAAGCTGCTGCACACCGCTTTTTGTAACTGCAAAACTAGAGAAAGAGGCCCGTTTTTAAGTACGTGGTTTGTTTAGGAAATGTCAAATCATTTTACTGAACATTTTTGACCCAATTGTAACCAAAGTGTTGTTGAACCATCGTATGACTGTGTATATTGTCCATTGAACATGTCTATTTCCTTTAGAAACCTCTTTCTTGTTGATTATTTTCTTGTGGTACTTTACAGGATACTCGTGTGAAGAACATAACAACCCTGCCGATTTCTTTCTTGACGTCATCAACGGCGATTCCACTGCGCTCGCCAGCGCTAACAACGACAACAACGCAGGTATGGTCACGTGACATTCCAGGCGCCTCGTAATTGGTTAATCGTTGTCAAGTAACCAAACGAGGATATACGGTTCACTGAGAAAGTGAGTCGATGTAATCATTGACCAATGTTGACTCGAGTTGTTTAAAGTTTTGCTCAAGAGTTAGGAGCAATGCAAACAATGACAAAGCACGTAGAGGTAATGTTTTTGTAACCAACCAACAAAAAACTTGATTACAATGTCTTTTTCTTTTTGTGAAAAATTTCTAAAGCGAATTTGACTATTAAAATGAGTTGCATATTTGGTTTTATGACTAAGTAATGCAAGTAAACTCGAAAGGCTTTCTGGCTAACGTCTTCATCAGGATAAATAACAGTCAAAGCGCGATTTACAGCACACCATGACAAAAAATGACATAGATTTCGAAACGTTGGCACGTAGGGGTAAGAGGGGGCACTTGACCCTCCTGGAATTCCGAAAATGTACTTTAT
>QXVZ01016093.1:0-25650 GCA_008931825.1 Phallusia fumigata | reverse complement strand
ATAGGTTACAAATAATATGTTATGCTCAAAAGTGGCAATAAGAATAAAAAAGAAACATACAAATTTTTAAAAACAAATTTTAAAAGAACAAAATATGTTTTAGCCTAGGGTGGTTTTGTAAATTTGTGTATTGTCTATTATAGTGTAAAAATTATTCAGAAAAATTTATTTTTACAACATACAGATTTAATTTTTCACAATAAACATACATTTATACTAACAGTTAAAGTTCATATTTAATTTAATTTTAAATAAAGCTTAGCCAAAAAATTTTTTGTACAAGGCTTTCAAAAAACGGTATTTTATGCAATGTTTAATTTATGACAGTTTTTGTGTAATATTATCCAACAAAGTTTTCACAGGATACAAATCTTACCCCCGAAAAACCTTACTGCCCAATCGTCTTTGCATCTTCCATTCATGTCCATAATCTTTCATAATAATCCCTGAAGTATCATTAGTGACCTCATACAATAGTGGCATGATGGGGCGACCAGAAAACTTAGATGATTGCTTTGAAAAAGCCTGGTGACAGAAAATATACCACTAACAAAATGATGAGTAAAGTCCAGGCAAAAAATATCTCTGTGATACAACTTGCAACTCGGTTGGAACAAACGTTACAAGCCATGCAGAGTTTGTCAAAGTCATGAAAAACTAACTAAAACCCGTTACTTTTTATAAACATATACATACACATGCAGCATGCTTACCTCCTGAATGACTTCATACGTGTTGAGGAACACAGTTTGATTTGCAGGAATCCTCGCTGTTACAATTGGTCCATAAGTTTTGCTCCATTCAAATATAGAATCCACCACATTCTTTGACATATATGGGATAACGCCAACAATTGGAAATCCAATTGGTCCTGGTGGAAAATTGGGATGGGGTTTGCGAAGCCATTGGTATACCACAACAGCAATTATTGCAGGAAAAATCCAAACATATATTTGGTCAAAAACAGCATTAAGAAATGTTAATACTGCCATGGTGAATGGTGATTCAACTTCACCTGTAAGAAGTTTTTTTATTGTTTGGAAAAATGCAGTTGCAACANGTAAGAAGTTTTTTTATTGTTTGGAAAAATGCAGTTGCAACAAATAAACACACAAAACCTACTGCAACTTACAATCATTATTAAATGGGCATAAACCTACTGCAACTTACAAGCATTATTAAATGGGCATAGTCAAAACCTGCTAACGTCACTCAGAGGCTCAGAGTCGGAGCCTGAGATCGGGATATCGCCAGAGTAAAACCGGCGCACATTGCAATTGCTCAGAAACGAAAAAGGATACGGTTTCAAAATTTTGACACAATATTTTAAGCTATTTAGACACTCCAGTGCACAAACTTTTTTTGAAAATATATATTTGTTGATAATTAATGCGCATATTTTAAATTAATATTCATCGATATGAACATCATGGCTTCATTTGTACTCCACCAAACTTTCACGGAATGTTTTCTAAAACACAAGCTTTAAAATAAGCCTATACACGATGTTCCAGCGTATCGGGAACATATCGTAATATTCACAACAAATATGACATATTCAAACAAAAGTATGCTATGTGCGTTGGCCCTTAAACTCATCGCTGCGCTTCCAAATGTACACATGTTATACTCTGCGGGTGTATCTTTAATATAAGCCATTGCAGAAAGTTCTAGCATAACGCTATCAGTACTAACGGTGACTGGTGGGGACCAAAAACGTTTGCTTTGTCATGTTTGTTTACGTCGTTATGGGTCATTACACAAACACGTGATCACCACAGATATCTTATCTGAGTTTTAGCATGGAACTACTTGAGTTGAGTTGAGTTGAGTTGAGTTCATAGTGACACAAATGCACTAAGCCGGAGAGCTGTTAGGAAGTTAAGGGGGCAACGTTAGGAAGTGAAGATGCGCGAAAACAATGAAGGGCACAATTGGTAGACCAAGGTTATAAAGGTCTCCCTTCTGTTGTTACTGAAAATTTTTTTGTAAAAGTTAAAACTATAGATCCAGGTTAAAAACTGAGGTAAAAACATTAAACTGCAGATTTAAGACACAAGGCTAAACACATTAATTTGTTCAAATCTTTACCAACGGATGTCGGCAGAGAGCACCAAACCATCGTATCATCAACGCCTTTCTAGCTTGTGGGTAAGGATGACAGTACGGTTCGGTACGGTATGGTACGCAGCAAAAATCATCAAAGGATACGGCACGGTGGTACGGTATGCCTTTCGTAACAATGTACGTGGTACGGACAACTCAATACGTACCATCCCGTACTGACATCCTTGCTTGTCCTTGGGTGCTGGGAAAAAGCTTAAAAAATACTTCTGTGCACCGATACGTGATTTTAGCGAGGACACAAGAAACCTTTTTTTTATTTACTTGATGTTTTAGCCACGATCTGAAGTCAATTATTTTCTTTTACTAAATTTTCACAACAGGTTTGTTGCCCTTGCTTTGGATATGAAAGCGTACCAAAAAAATCGTAATTTAGACTCCTGTGTTTGGGCGCTAATAATAACCCACTTGTCGGCAGTTAAAACTCAATCGAACGGTTAATATTTGACAAAGGCGTGTGGAGCCATCGAGGCTTCAGCTTCGGAGCCCAACCTAAACCGCACCAGCGAAGAAAAAAGGCCGCTCAGCGCGTTTCTTGAATTCGCCTTCAGCCTTTACGCCGCAGACTGTCTGAGCAAATCTGTGTGTTAGTTGAAGCCTTGGATACGTTGAGGTTTCGAGGGTTAGAGTTGGCCTAATTAAAAACAAAGATTATGGTGACTGATTTGACGAACTTAATGTTACCGACAGGACTGGAGTAGCCACGCGTGCTATAACGTGCAATTATAGCTTTAATCTATTCACTTGTGAGGAAAGAGTAGAATCTCGCCTTCCACATTTGTGCAGTATTAAACGTTAAGGGACGCATCGGCGGCGAAACATTGGTGTCGGTGTTTAGGCGTTTTCCAACAACGGCGGGAGGATTACATTCATCCTGGATCAGCGTTTGCGGTAGATCTGAACGAAATCAAACGCCTTTCAAAGCAGAGGGATGATCTTAGTAACAGGACAGTACGTTTTGTCCATCGATCGTTAGATATGCCGCGCTGCTTGTTGATTACTGATGATCGCAGAAAAACAGATGAAATCGATCGCTTGTCGCCTATCCTCGCAACCATAAGATAGTCACGTCCCTTGTGTAGATCGATGTACTGTCCGTGGTAAATAAATCTTAGTTACGAGTCATTTAAAGGTTTTTTTTCATTGTGTGATACCTACCAGGCTGTTTTCGCAACGAGCAAAACTCAGTGTGAAAAAGTATTTCGTCATAGCATGTTTTTAACCTCATTTCAAATTTATTTTCTCAGTGTTTATGTACAAAACAATTACTACTGAGCAAGCATGGATATCAAGTTGCTTGGATTAACCATCTGCGTTTTGCTGTTGTTTGTTTTACAAACAGAGGTAAGGTATACATTGATAAGCCAGAAGAGTTCGCGAATGCGTAGTCTGCTTTGAATTCACAGATCAAAATGTCAACTGTCATTCACGTAGCGAGCACGGAAGCCGTGACAAAATAGGAAATTCGTCTAAACCCTCTTGGCCGCATTCAGTTCACACTGAATTATTGAATGCACAGCGGGAGGGAGGCTTATATGCCAAAAATATCACAAACAGTATATGTACAGGCGGTTTTGTTCATTCAGACCTTTAAGCTCCTCTAAAGCACTTTAAATAGACCAAAAATTAACCAAATGTAGGATCAGATCTTTTCGTGCGGTGTTACTCAAAGGTGCTCGTTTCGGTTTTGAACGGAAACACCCAACATGTGTCTATTAAACCACGACACATATGCACATAACCGAACCCCGTGTAACAAAGGGGCACAGTTCGAGTGACGTGTAAATTGCAACTTTACATTACTCGTTAGCCAACAGAATCGTTCATGAAAACCAGTAATTATAGAGATCTTCGACAAGTACCTGCCGTGAACTAGGAAGTGCGCGGTTGATTACTCTTCCCACGTAAGCGTTTTCACAGCGCCTGTTGCCCCGGGATGGGGCGTACGTGGATAATTAATTGAACGTAAATTTAAGTCGACCGCCCGGAGGAGTTTTTGGTTTGACACACACCCGGCCGTTGCACGAGGTCTTTTTCGGCGCCTTAAGTTGCAAAATTAAACGTAAAACCACATATGTTTGTACAGCAGCTAAAAATGTGGTTTTGACCCCCATGCGCTATACCAGTGGTTTTCAAAGTGGGGTCCGCGGTCCCATTAGGGCCCAGCGAATGTATTTTAGGTGGGGGGGAGGGGGCGAAAACGTCACCAGTCTCTCTTAGTCGATGCAATATTGCGGTGCTACTAAATTATTCCAAATGTGCGTTTCATGAGAAACGTTGTTTGCGCCATTCGTGGCACCACCGCCCAATGTTGCTTTGTGATATAGCAAGAACGTGATTGTGGCACACACAAAGCATTACTAATATGAAATCGAGAAAAGTTAATTCGAGTTAAATGTTGTGGACCTCGAGTTATTTCGCTTTGGCATATTCAGTTAATCTAAGCATTTCCATGGTAACGATATCCGAGACGGGTTTTTTTAAAGTCAACTAAAACAGAAAATAAAATAAGCGAAAAGCGATGTATTCCAACTGCCTGTGATAAGTCGCTAGTTTAACATTTGTGCGCCCTAGTGTAAATCAAACGTAAAACGGCACCACAGGCCCAGGTTGTCGAACCCTTTGGTCAACAAAACATGAATATCATGTTACGCAGATTGCGTTGGTTGAGTCGAATGCCTTATAAAGCGTGAGGACACGGACTGGGCCATGCTTTGGTTGTAAACCGATCACTTTGACAAAGGATCAATCGAAATCCCCAGATGAGAGCAAAGCCGTCATTATATGAGCGATTACTTGAATCAATTCAGGAGGGATCGCACTTTTGCTGTACCGTATTGTAATACGTAACCATTGTGGTGTTGTGGCGACGAATCATAACGAGAAAAACACCCTTTATTAAGTTAATTTTTCGTTATGTCTGGTTACCTGTACGGGCTGCTTAATATTATACTTATCCATAATTAATATGCGACTGATCAACGATGTATCCACTGATGTTGACAAACCAATGGTCCCCAAAACTAATGTATAGCGTGTGAAAATGTGTATATAACCGTGAAAAGATTGGAGAATTGGTGACATTGTTTCCAAAAAGCTTTGGTTTAGCATTGTGTTCAAATGGNCTGCGAGTGCAAAAGTTCAGTTACATCGGCACCAATATAACCGACGACCGCTCGCCCACGAATAGTCACCTAAAACCCGCCGTCGCTGTCAATGCCAAACAAGGGAAGCAGAGGCATCGAAACGCCCAGACCGCGTCTCGGCGAACAGTGAACGCCCAACCACATAAGCCTTCCGATAATGGGTAAAGACCCTCAAGCTGGCGCTCAAAATATTTGGGCCCAATACAAGCACTAAGTGCATAGTTTGCATCACTGGTATCAAAGTCAATCTTGTTTTTAACTCGTTTTTGGACCAACTGTTTTGAGAAAGGAGTTTTTTGAACAAAGTAGCGATACACTTCGATGAAGTGAAAGACGGTCAAAAATACATCAAAAAGTCTTGTGAAGCATACCAAACCTACTCACAATAAGACGTGTTCTGTGGTCATTTAGTGGACGTTTCCATCACATTTCTGATGTTCTGAAAGACGCAAAATAATCCAACCATTCGCATTTCCCAACGTCACCCGCGAACGGCTATATTTGGAATGTAGGTCAGAAAAAAACGAGGTCGTCGCTTTCATGTCTCCGAAGCGTTTCCTAATCCCAACAATCCTCATCTTTAACTGTTTCCAAACGTCCCGAATCGACTGTGTAATATTTGTTGTCGTACGTTTCGAACGGAAACCAATCGGCGAGTTTTTGTTTGGCGTATGTATTGTAGTAATAAATCAATCGTTCTGAACGCACGCACACGTTCAAATAAGGATTTGGCCTTTTGTGGACACCACTACATCGAAAGTATTTTGAAAGCCTTGGTACGCAAAAAAAACTGTTTCCATCGCTTTTCAAAGCTGAGTTACTAATAGATCTGTTATGTATCGTGTACCAGGCACGCTTACAATAATGCCTTGGGTCAAAAACTGATAGCGGAACGAATAACCACAACTTACGCTTCAAAAGTGTCTAGAGTTTAATAGCCAATATGAAAATGTCAACTGTTCTTGAAATTATCAAATTTAAAGTTTGTTCATAGTATGCATTTTGGCCTTGGTTAATTCGTAGCCTTTAGCACCCTAAACAGAATTGTGTTAGTATCGACTGAATTAACCTTTCAAGTTTTCGTTTGTCGGTCTCTCACTTCCACAGATTAGTTTTACTTTTGGTAGAAGTTACATCTTGTTTATTGCGTAGAACAGTAAATAACAAAATAATTCGCTCTTTGTTGTTTTAAAAAGGTAAACCCAAGGGCAGGTTCGTAACAAAATTATGATTATTTGCGCCGAAGGCGTAACAAAATTTCTCAACTTTCAAAAAACGTTTGTTGCATATCAAGAAGTTCTTTTTTTTGTTTGACCCGGAGTGAGCTTCTTCTGCAGCCCCTCTCTCTAATTTGGCTCAACCCAAGTCCTTAGTGTTGATTCGCCACTTATACTGCCAAGTTGGTAGTTTGTATTGCAGGAATTAACCCGTGTGTTCACGTTGTTGCAGGCTTGTGTCAGCGCAAGCGTTGCGGAAAGAAGAATCCCAAGGGGTCGTGGTGCGAGGTAGTGAGAGACGACGAAGGACGACGCAGACCGACATGCGTCTGCCCGACCAACTGCGATGCGACGTAAGGGAATTGATCAAAGGCTAAAAGTCAATGGCAGATTTAGTTAAAGTTCGAATGTGATGCAACCAAACAAAATTTGTCATATAGATCCTGTTAGATGCTCGATTGGAACAAACATTTTAACACCTATTAGTTTACTGGTACGAAAGTACGCTATCCATACAGTTTTGTATCACATGCGGCGAACACTTCTAGCTCTAAAGATATATTTTGTGGATTCTGGATAATAGCAAAGCTTAACTTCACATCAAAGTTAGTTGCAGCTTAAGCAGTTTTAAATGCTTTCACGCAGGGACCGATCCCCAGTGTGCAGTGTGTACGGTCGCGAGTACAAGAATAAATGCTTTCTGCACATGGAGGCTTGCAAGAAACGGCGGATCATTAAAATCGCTTACGAAGGACAATGCATTGGTATGTTTTTAATAGTTGTTCAAACTTTGACATACGGAAAAAATTTGATCAACAATAAATGCTCTATTTGCGCAGGCGAGACACAATTATAAATTTATTGCTTGTGTTTGATTCTTCCTGTTTTTTTCTGTCAGGTTGAATAACTTGCACATAGGGTAATTCATGTGAACATTAAGAATCTAATAGTGATGTCTATCAAAGTACTACGGTGAAGATATTACGGTGTTCTATGTGGGGTCGTGTTTTAGCGGTTTAAAAGTTAGAAAAACAAAATCTTTGCCCTCTCAGCGTCGCAAGCCAAGTGCACCAACGACGAATTGGGACAATTTCCATTCCGTCTGCTCGATTGGTTCGTACATCTAAAGGACACCGACGAATTCGGGTCACTCGACCCAAAGAAAACAATCACGTCAATCACAGACGCCGAACGAACGGCCGTAGCCCAGGTATAAGACCTTGTATTTTTCCTATCACTTATAGTGGGAAGCTATATTTTGTAATACTGACGATGGACCCGTGAAATTGGATACTTTGATAGGGAGTAATTGAAAAGTAAGACCATAAAAATTGGGTTCAGGGCAAGGACCTTGAAGTTTTAAGCAAGGTTTTGAACTATGGCATTGTGACTGATTGAGAGGGTTCGTGTACGTTTGTTACGTGGGAAACCAACCAGTCGCCGTGCGTTAACATACAATAACTCATACGTCTGATGTTGTATTTGGTTCTAATAAAATTGTTATGACATCATAATTCTGCACTTACGGTAATGTTAAGGAATAAAACAACCAACTTTTGTGCTCATGAAAATCGCTTCATAGCAACATATATTTTGCTAATATTTTTTAACTTATAGAACCAGGCAAAATTTCATTACTATACGGAATATCATGGGTGTGCATCCACATATTTTAGTCGATTACGTAAAGTCAAATTCTCAAGAATGAGCTTCAATGAGCCCCGAATTCTCAAGAATGAGCTTCAAACACAAGGCCGACATAGGCACGTTCTCTAAATACCGTCACAGTCGCGTGAAGTTGTGCCAGCAGCGTTTTGTAAAAACCGCCATCTTTACCAAAACCCGCGCCTTTTCTTAAGCTTGAACGTGCTATTTTCTAACGCCCACGCTTATACCAACTGTTAATAATTCCACGAACTGTAGATTACAAACTTTACGGGTACACAATTTACGTTTTTAAATAGCCTCATTAAGGAAGATACACGCCAGTATTTATGTGTAAAACAACAGCGTTTGTCGAAACACAGAAAATGGCAAAGCATGTTTTCGGTTTAGAATATGGGCTGCAATTCGAATTGCACGTTAGTTTGCCGGTACGCTATCACAGCAACGGTCAGATTGAGACATGATCATGGTCATAAACAAACATGTTATATCTTATCGGTAATGTTACAACATCGGTTTCTGGCCCCTTGTCTTTCATACAGCTGAATCCAGACTAGCTTCATGCAATAAAATTGGGCGATGTGTGGAAGAGAGTAAAAACAAAGTTTAAAAACAGGTTTTCCCTATGAACTGTTTCCCCTACGCGATCGACAAATTTGCATGAGCCTAAAGCCTCTGAATTTTAAACACGACATGAAAAATTTATTCGAATTTTGTCGGTTCGGGTCAATGCGCTGTCATATTTATTTGGTAAACTATACGCTGTTGGAACATGTGCGTTCCGACACAGCGGGGCAAAGTCAATACATTTTTAATGGGTGCTGTCATGCTGTGAACCAGAAAATGAATTAATTTTTGGTGAATTAATTTTTGCCGTTTTCGCGCTATTTTTTTTCAAGTACATACAAATTTAGTTAAATTGGCAACAACCGTATGTTTGCAGTGGAAGTTTGGACAACTGGATAAGAACAACGATGGAAAGCTGACCAACAAAGAACTGAAGGCATTCCGATATGCCTTGATGCCGCTTGAACATTGCGCAAAGCAGTTTTTCAAGTAAGGAAAATTACGCATTGGTTTGCACGGAGCTTGTTTAAAGCGCTTTCTTTGTGTTTAGGTAAACTTAATAGAATAAATAGTCAATAATGGTTGTCAGTATCGACTAAGTGAAGGTTCAGTCAGTTTTTGTTATCATATCTGAATCAAATTGTTGGTGCGATACAACGTGTATGTTTTGCACACAATTGCACAAGGTAAAAGATATAATGGTAAAAATATGTAAAAAGGTAAAAATATACCTAATGATGTTAATTGTCACTTTGTTCGTGCAACGTGCTCGACAAACTTGTCACCAAGCTTTTAAGTGGAACATACACGTCAAACTGATCAAAGAGCTGTGGAGACACACAACGTGTATACCGTCTTGTGGCTTTTCGAAATGACTTTCTCCTTCGCAGTGCGTTATAGACGTTGTACGCTAAGGAAACCGGCCCAAAAACGATTTACCTCACCAAACGAAAACCCACATAAACCTGCCAAAGGCGATTAGTCGAAGAGTACGCAACGAACAAACATATTAAGACGTGTATTACTCCCAGAACAACCCATATGGGTTTGTAAAACATCTTCCAGGAGGTTTTTTGAGTTATGACGGCATATGCTACGTCAAATATTGTTTCTGCATGGCCTATTAGTGTAAGATTTGCATTTTGTTCACGCAGGCGGGTGCTGGTAAACCACCATATGTCTTGGGTGGGCAAAAAAAAACAGTTTTCCTGGGGTGTAGGGCAACTTTCAAAGGTCTTTGTAAATCGGTACACTAGATGTGTTCGAGAAGCTGTACATTTTATCATGCTCAGTTTTAAATAAGCACAAAATGCCTAATGTTACAGGTTTTTTTAATGGTGCTTAGAAATTAGTCACAATGAAGGAGTGCCTGGACAACGTTAACCAGAACTCGCGATAAAATTAAACGATAACAAATGCTTTTTAATACAGGATCTGCGACACCGACAACAACCGCAAATTGCTATCAAGAGAGTGGAGCTCATGCTTGGTGACGCGCAGCTGGGAATGGTACAAAGCAAGAAACGGTGAGAGACCATATCAATTATTCAAACCGCTCTATAGATAAGCATTCGTGTTAACTGGGAGGCACTTGAGGCACAATGAATGATTACTTGTTGGGCTTGGCATGTTAGAAAATCTAGCGGGAAAGCTTTTTTGTAGTCACGCTGTATACACACGGTTTAATTTAGACCACAACGTTACGAAATATTTTTGAACGTCAACCGTAGGTTATAATTTCTATGCGACCGAGTTTAAGGATTGTATAGGAGCTTAGAAAATATTTCGCCGCTGTTGACATCCCGCTTGCTTGTATTACAAGTTTAAATATGTTTGTAAAGAGACGCCCTGAGGATAGAAAACGACGAGTTTCACTGTGTTTCCGTACTTTGCTGTGTTGTTTAACTGTTGTAAAATGACTTTGCCATGACAACGCATATTTTGACAGTGCACCAACAGCAAGAAATACCAAATTTAATGCTTCACTTAAATCTATGCTAGCTCTAAGACACCTTAAACTTATACTGGATCACGAAAACAAAGTTGGTCGGCCTGTTTGAAACACCATGCAACATTGAGGAATGGTCCATGTGATTCTATCTCTTAAGTTATTTTCCACTAAGGAACTGGAACTGAAACCCATGAACTGGTTTGGGCAGTAAATTGACTGGAACCGGAACTGGAACTGAACCGTCTAGTACAAAATTTGGCACAACCAAACCAAACCCGAACATTCAGTAATTGTTTTGCCAAAATCTAACTGGACACAAACTTCTTGACTCAAATAAAATTAACACCTTATTAGAACCCGCATTTCAAAAGCCATTCGACTTTCTGTTTCAATCATACGTGACCGGCCAACCTTGATAGTATCAAACACCCTTCAACGGTGTCAGTCATCGACAATTAGCCGCATAATTTAATGTGCAAACACAGAGGCACTTGCAAACCCCCTTGAGCATTGTGCACGTTCGCTGCGTCTGCATCGCAAGACTGTGTTTACCTGGATTTGCCCAAATTCTTTCACCATTACGGTTTGGGAGGAAATCAACGAAATGTGAAATTTAAGGGGCCCTAAAGCGAAACAAAGCCTCGTGAAAATTGCCAACCTGATTTTTCTCAGTAATCGGACAGGTATTTTTCAATTAAAATTCTCAACAAGTCAATCCTAAACAAAATGAAGCAGTAACAAGTATTCAAAAACAACCAAATTTATAGCTTGGTTTTCATCGGGATGAAAAAACAAAATTCATGTTCTAATAGAAATCTTGTGGTATAAAAGGCCGATTTTGTGCTTGCTGAGATTCCGTTTATCCTCAAACAAACCGCCATTGTATTACGCAGATAATGCTGAAATTGACGTGGAAAGCCCAGACCTTCATTAGCGACCCTGCAAGCCTAAATGTACGAAGAAGCCAGCACTCGAATCAACACACCTTGTTGAAACATCCAAAGTTCACTGGGGCTTGACGGACGCTGATTGGCTTATCCGCTTTGCTTAAGGCTGGAGTAAATAATCTTTTCTTGTGGGCTTGTACTTTCAGCACCTATTATGTCAGCATACAGTTTTACCGCTTGTTATTAAGTATTTTTTCTGTTCGACGTTAGGTTACAGCACGTGCACGAATAATACATTTTTTTAGCGTAACCGAAGTTCTTATGTCCCCCCGTCACGATAGGCCAATAACTTACCTTTTTGAAAGGGTCTGTCGTATAGTATCGACTCTTCCGAGCTTTTTACAGACGAGATCCCACAACAACTTATAGGGGATTTAAACTAACTTAACCTGTTCTTTCGAAACTGTCACGCTATTTAATCAATTGGCAGTGCGGTAAGTTTTAATACAGGCTACCTGTTTTAGATTCGCCTTTGGCAATACCGCAATGAACTTTCCAAAGTTTCAGATCGTTTTTGTGTCGGAGAGCAGCCTAAAAAAAGCAGGAAGACAATGACTGAACACAGAATAAACTCACCTTTAGCAAGCAGTTGCCAGTTAAACCCACATCCCTGGCAGATAACTTTTAGCTCACACAATATATGTTATCAGCCTACCTGGGTTTAGAATAAGCGAGGTTAGCAAGCTGCCTTTGACTTCTTAACGCATCAGCATGGCACATTTGACAGATAACCACGAACCACCAAAAGTCCCACAAAAAAGTCCGAATTTTTTTTAACAACACAAACGGCTGCGTTTAAAAAGACAAGAAATGATTAAACTTACTTGGTTAGCCAAGTTGGAGTATTTTTAAAATTTGTCTCACTACGTTTATCTTTAAAACGAGTAAAGAAGGTCTTCTAAATGTAGGTTGCCGAATATTGGCCGCTGAGTGACTCTTGCAGCAGTTTTGCTAACCCAAAAATCAAATGCACATTTGGAAGTTTAGTGTAAACAAAACAGCATCAAGTCGCAATGAAAGCCTACAAATGGCTCACGGACGAAATAGGACAAAATCACAAATCCAAATTAACGCAAGATAAATTATACAAAAGGCAGTTGTTGTTCACTTTTAATTGTTGACACGCTTAGCATCGCCCACTAGCGAACACAACCATAAATCAGTTTTTCCGCTAGGGAGCCCTAGATACTCAATCTAGTTGTATTGTTTGGTGAGTGTTGTGCTGTTACAAATGATTTTGACAATAACATACAGTTTTTTGGGCCCAAACAAGTTTCTTCTAACATCTCCACATTAATTTACTGTCTAAAAAATTGACACCCGTTTCAGTCGTATTTTTACGATGGACTTTATCGGAGATGAACAAAACATTTACTTGGGCGAAAAAAACACGTTTTTGAAACAGGGAACAGTTCGCGTTAAACAGTCACGGTAAAACATGGAACTTTAAAAGTTCACGATGACCTGGAAGTGCAGCTCAAAAAATTGCAGACTTTTTTGACAAGGAAATAAACATAAACAAAAAGATGGAAAATTTCAAAGGCCAGCAATGGCATACATGCCTTTGTTCCATCTACAGTAGTTGCATAATAATAGACACAAATTGAAAAATAATATGTAGCGATAGTTCATAGCACATGTTGACCAAATTTGCAAAAAAATTTACGTCATTGTACAAAATATGCTGTGAGTACATAGTTTTGTAAAAATGCATGTGGATGCCTTTTTCATTTTTCTTCCGCACGTAGATTATTAGGATTTGGTAGTTAAATCTTTAGAAAACAGATATACATCTCAGCCAAAGTGGACAGTAACAGCTTTGTGTAAGGTTTTTTTACTAAAAGCGATTTACAGAAAATTACATTGAAGCTGGCACAAGGGTGTTAAAGCGTAGAAATTGTCCGTTTACAAGGCATCTTAGAAGACCAACAACAAAGGCCTATTTTACTCATAGACTGCGGTAAGTTCGGTTTTTAAAGGAATGCATCAATTTATAATCTTGTGTTTTAAATGCTAAAAACATCAAAAAAGGCAGATATTTTAACCCCCGTCAGTGTAGCGACCACTTTTAGGGATTCTTAACCAGGGTTACTTATAGTAAAAGATACCGGTGGTAATATAAGTATAAGATACTCGTAGTATTAGATACAAGTGGTATAAGACCATTTCGTAGGGGGTACGAGGATGTTGAACCATTAGGGCTAGTATATAGACACTTCATTACAACTGAAACATCCAGTGTGAAGTTTGCATGATGCTTGTAAATTCAACTACAGATGGGGCACTGGATGATAGATGATTTCTAAGGGGTGCCAACAAGCAAAAAGGTTGCGAATCACCCAACTAGTTAATGTTCCACAAATAGCCTGCTTAAATAAGGTTGATTAGAAAGATTGAACGCTGGGTGCAATTACAGAAAATACTTCCTAAAACTAAATGAGCTGGGATAAAAAAGGGGAACATGATGGACACAATGTTACTTCAACAGAAATAAGATAGAGAACAAGCACAATTTCAATGAATCGGTTTTGAAGAACGAACTGTTTTTAAAACTTCAGTGCAACACAATAGTCCTACGCATTCCAAGCTAACGTCATAAACTTATTCATTTTTAACATACAAAGACGATTTGGGGATTGTTTACAAAAATAGCAATAAAAATATTATTCACCAAAAAGAGAATCGCAAAATGATATGATTTCAAAATCGAAACCAAGTTCTCTCGACTACTGAAACGCTGCTACGTGGTCACGTGATAGGATTGGAATGTGTGGAATGCGTGACGTGTCCCATTGGTGCGTCAATGTTGGTCGGGTTGAGGTGGGTTTCTGGAATTTAATTGTTTGTAAAATACTGTGGGTAAAGGGTGTGCAATCTCATTACTATTGGACCACATATAAAATAACCAGATTAGACCGCGGACCGCATCATAATTTAACAAAGGTTGACTTCGTTTCAATGCGTTTTGAAAGTTCCAACTTTCTAAAATTGAGAAATAATATCCATGTAGCTTTCTTTACTATACGATCCTGGCCGCATTGTTGGGTCATGGATAAACAATTAGAAAAAGCCGCATGTGTTCGTGGGCCGTACATTGCACACACCAACTCTTGGTATCTAATAAACAGGAATTGAAAACATACACAAGTTCGCGCACTTCGGTCATCATGATGTGCCGGACGTATAAAACGTTTTTTCCACAAGTTTTGGGTTCTCAACCAAAACATTAAATCCGCTAATGGTTTGAAATCAAGGCTGGTTCAAATCGAGTTCCACTTTCAGCAATTTTNTGTAATTGTTTTCCGAGTTTTCATTGTTTTTGACTAGTTAAGAAAAATGTTAAAGCTCTTTTCTAGCTCCATGTGCCAAATTTGTAATCCCAATTCTTTTGGCTTTCTTTGATACCACAAATGCCATTGTTTCCACGCAATTATGTTTTATGTCATTTGTATCAGTAGGTTCGTGCTTGCGTACAAACACTTGCACAAGGTTAGATAATGATAATACAACTTGCTTGCTGTTCCATTGTTTTGATTGTTATACAAAGGGGTAGAACACATATTTAGAATGGAATTTTTGTGTAATGATTTTGTCTATTTTTGCATCAATTTAAAGCGAAAATTTGAATACCAAATTTCCCTGCTGTTTATAATTTGTGAATCATCCAAAAGATTGTACAACCTTGGACTAGTGGATAAAAACAGGTTTTCCTGAGAATGCCATAAATAATAGTCAAAGATGTACAGTAGAAACAAGTATTTTACCTGCAGGAGGCATTCCGTATTGCTGACCATGTTCATGAAATGGCTGCACCTGATCATGCTCATAAACTGCTTGAAAAACGGGAGGAACAGATGAAGGGGGAATGCTGTAACTTTGTTTGTACACCGGTGGATGTTGTTGCTCGGCAAGGAGGGACTGTAACCTTTTCAAAAAACACACATTCAAGGTAGATATTACAAAGGACATTTTTGCTGTAGATTTGCACTCGACAACACAGACTCCAAGAGGCAAAAGTTCTTTTTTTCAAATTACTAATACAAAAATTTTTAAACAAATAGTCCCATACTGTGTAAGTTGCTCTTTAAGACTGAAATTTTCTCCTGTGATTTCATTTTTTTGCTGAAGGAGAGCTTGTTTTTCTCTTCTTTCAAGTGAAAAATCTTCCATAAACGCCTTCATTTGTGTTTCATACACCTGCTCGCCTGCATACATATACGTCAAATAACAGATCATTTCATGTTTTGCTTGTACTTTAGACCCATTTACCTTGTTGTGCATTAATCTGTTGTTGTTTCAACTGATCATTTTCCCTTTTTAGCTCCTGATTATCATGCAAAAGTTGGGAATTTTCTGCACGTATTGTGACCAACTCAGCAAGGACTGTCTAAAAACCATGCTGGGTTAAACCACTGACAGAGTAGAATTGATGTTAAGTTTCTCATTATCAAAAGTTTTGAATATCGCTTTGTAGTAACGACTAATCATTTTTGCGGAAAATAAAGCCATACAAACTAAAAAAGGGGCATAGGTGCCTTTAGTAAATTTGGTTGGTTTTGAAAACTGTTGATAAGGTAGGCCACATACAGCAAACTTAAAAACACCACAACAAATACACATAGTAGAATGAAGGAATGGACAAAAACTGAAAGTGCTCTACTTTCAGTTGCTCTAGTAAGGGTTTGATCAAGTAATATGCAGTGGATGTTGTGACATCTCACACATTTGAAATAACAATAGCTTAGTCATCAAATTCAGCAACTCACTATGTACAAAGTGTGAGAGTGTTTAAAGATTTCCATGTCACAACCTAAAACTTTAACTGTTGCACATTATGTTAGAAGCTAGTTGAGCACCTAGCATTAGGAAGATGATAATGGACCTCACCCAGTATGAAAACAAAAGGTAGTGATTAGGGATGGGCCAAAACTGCAAGTGTTCTGTTTGGTTAACGCTCTATGCACGGTCGAGCACGCTCGATGCATTGTGACTTCACAAACATTCCTATTTACACTGCAGTTTTTACGTTTTTCAAGGTCCCTTATCTAGCTACCAGAGCCGTATTTAAGCTCTAGAGGTCCCTTCTGCATAACATGGGAGGCAAGTCAACGCTTATTGATACACCCAGTTTTTAAGTAACAACCGCAGTGCACGAAGACTCTGATGTCATGTCTGATGCTAAGAAATATGCCCACACTCGAAAAACACACAAGACTACTCCGTATAACCTATTTGTTGCACATGTTCAATCTTTTGTCTAATGCTCGGCTTAGTTTATGCGACTGCTCGGCCGAGCGCCGAGCATCAAAAATTGCGATGCTCGGTACCGAGTACTCGGGTTCTGGCTTGGTTCGGCCCATCCCTAGTAGTGATACCAACCTCTTTTGATGTGACGGCTTCATTAAGACTAGTCTGGAGCTCAATGTTGAGAGCTTTTACTTTTTCGTGTTCATCTCGGGCCACCTAAAACAGGGTACTTGTGTGTCCTCAAAACTTCAGCCATGTTGTAACAGGGAACTGACTTACCACATCAATGTTGTGCACAGACTGCCTTGGGGAAGCGCCATGGTGTCCATTAGAATCATCATCAGCTGATGCAGCATGCACTTGGGTCATTTCCACTGTATTGTAATGTTTTATTAAGGATTTTGATCACAATATTTTTTTTGATGTAAGCTTATCTAAGCAGAGAAAATTATCTCCAATAATTAGGTAGGGTGATCCTGAAAAGAGTTATGTGGAATGCTTGCTTTTTGTCAAACACACATGTATCTTAACATTAGTGCTTAAAATTACCCCATTTCTATATTTTTTATCCTGATTGCCTTAAAAATACAGAAATAGATGTGATCCTTTAATGTTATGTTAAAAGAAAACATTTGGCTATGTTATTTATACATTTTATTTTTAGTTTCAACCTTGAAAAAGTATATTAATAAAAATGAGTCTATGGTCAACAAGAGATAAAAATTGTAATGCATTGTAAAGTAGGGGTCTGGTTATTCCATAGTAATATATTCTGCCTTGTAGTAAGATACCTTTAACTGGAGTAAATCAGCTTTAGCACTAGATTTATGGACATTTTTCACTTCTGTGTTTACAGGTGGGTTGATTTTGACCCATGTTTATTGAGGTATAAGTGTACTACCAGTCTAGTGGTACCTATTATATGGTTTGCATGCTGCAAATCATTATAAATTTTCTTCAAAAAAAACTTACTGTGTCGAAATCGGCCACAGAATTATTCTAGTGCAAAAAAACTTTCATTTCTTTACAACTTACAAATCTCTTCTGGTATTTCTTCTTTAGAAAAACTCTCCAGTTGTAGTTTTAATGAATCAATCTCATCAGCAAAGGCTCTAACAGTCCCACGGGCCTTATCCAACATATTTTGAAGTCTGCTGATCTTTATTAAAATAAATCATTTCACCTAAATAACTTGTGAAATCCAAAAAGCAGGAAGTCATTTATTCTTACACAAAAGCTGTTATCAGTCACCTAACAGCTAAACTGTATACTGGCCCAAATAGTTCTTAAAAGCATTTGATAAATAAAGCATGCCGCAGTATATTTGTGACAAGAATTATGAACAGATCCGTGTTTAATGTTCTAAACTGTTTTTGTATCGATAAATACAGTTTTGATAACATGTCTGTTTTAAATTTTTATCACTGGTGTGACGAAAGCCAACCACCTTTTCCGAAGGTGATACATCGAAAAACTTAAATCAAGAAAACATTGAGAAACACTGGCTAATTACATGACACAATAGTGTTTTCAATGAGTGGATTGTAGCTTTGTTGTGAAACAAACACATTTGTTAATTGCATTTAAATGTTAAACATACTTTTCTAGCCATTTCGGGTTGTCCACACTTCTGTTGTAGTTCAACAAGTTGTTTGTCTTTTTCAGCAATAACATTCCGATACTCTTCAACAGCTGTCTTGAAATCAGCTTGTTGCTAATCATAAAAAGTTACTTTTGAAGGATCCCCTATTAGATTTTTTATGAAAACCAGTGATTTTCATCAGCACAAAGCTCTCCAATTACTCATGGAACCCTCATTAATGCACAATTGAATTGTCTAACAGAAAATTTGCCGAAATAAAAAAAATGTCACAGCACATAATGCCTATTCACATTGTACAGGCTGCTTTGAATAATAATCCTTACCATTGACATGGACAGTTAAAACTGTTTATTTTTTATAACATTGAAATTGTCTCAACAGGGCTTTTAAGTTGGTATTTCTCTCTTGATTTAGTAAACTGCAAAAGGAAATCCGCACAGCAGCCAAAAAATTGTTTTGTAGCTTTGTTTCTGGTCTCCTATAACTT
This sequence comes from Phallusia fumigata, assembly GCA_008931825.1. Lineage (NCBI taxonomy): Eukaryota > Metazoa > Chordata > Ascidiacea > Phlebobranchia > Ascidiidae > Phallusia > Phallusia fumigata. Next base: position 6,696 of record QXVZ01016093.1, on the reverse strand, counting down.
GCTTTATTTTGTTGCAGCACTTTTGGTTTACAATTTAGTCAAGAGAATAAAAATATTGGAAACCTATGATTTGGATCGATTGAAATGCCTAAAAAGCAACCTACCAGCACTTCATCAGGGGAAATCTGACATTTGCCTTCCAATTCTTTTCGAAGAGTATCAACTTGGCTGGTTAATGACTTAATTGTCTCGTTTTCTGCAGTTGGTGCATACAAATCACTGACCTGGCTGCTTCTAAGTGAAGTTTCGCTAGTCACAAGCTCATTGTATCTACACAACAACTATAATATGTTAAAAGTTACCAGATTTAACTGATATCAATGGAAATTGAATTTAATATGTGATATTTGTTTAAATTGTAACAGTTTTGAATGCCCGCATTTGTACAAATGATACAACATACAAGGCTTCTGTTGTTGTCTGGCATAAAAAATTTCGTAAGTTGTACAGAACTGCAGGGAACAAGCCAGTAAAACCACTTTATATATTTTTGCAGTTTGGTAGGTACAATAATAATTAGCAGACTTACACCCTCTGATTTTAAATAACCATAAGAATAAAAGAAGTCTTAAGTACTGGAAGTTAAAAAGATCAGATTATCAATAGGATAAATGTTGCAAATGGCCTTTGTATCTTGTAGAGAACTTTACAGACAATGTGCATTACATACCTTTGAGTGGTTAATGCCAGATCGTCTTTTAGAGACTTATTTTCTGTCTCTAGTTTGCTCACTGTCAACTTCAGTGCTTTAATCAACCGTATTGCACCTGCCATATTTGCTTCAGTTGGGGGGCTGTTGCTCGACGCAGCTTTAGAGGTGCTTGGCTGTGATGAACTTTGTAGCATTTTGTAGCCGGTAGAAACACGGGGTATTGGATATGCAACGCAAACCTTGTCCAGTCATACACTTTCTTACGCCAGATAATTTAATTTATACTTTCATTTGCTGTATGAAAGTATTTTAAGAGCTTTATTTCCATCCTTTACGGTTTATTTTATTTCCTGCAAAAACGGTGTGCAAATCACGTAAACAACATTTCTCAAACTTTGCGTGGGCCGACACTTTTACAAATACCATTTGACATTTGCTTTTATCCTGAAGCAACGAGTCGTTCCGTGCCGAGTACACGTAAAAGTACTTATCGCTGTTTTCACAGTTAAGTTTTTTTGTAACCGGTTGTGAAATTTTATCATAACTTTAAAGTTATCTGTTGACTTATTTCAAGTACTGCCTTTCAAGTAATTTGCAGGTAAGGACTTGTTTTTTGTAGCATTTGTTTGCGTTGTTTTTGTTGAAGCCGCAAACTGCTCAAAACCCGTACCGGACTAATGGTTCGTTTCATTTGTGACATGTTTTATTTTCAAATTTTGGTCTTTTGACCACCTGAAGTCACTGTAATAAAGTTAAAAAGACTTAATCTGTTCTTGATAAAACATGCTTGACAACATCGCAGCAAAGTTTTTGACGGCATCAGTCGGAATTTTCTAGTTGTGATTTACACTTGGTGTCATCAGAGCCTATAGGCTCCGGTGTCATTAATATCACTCACAACTCATTTTGTGGCTTGGCTAACGGTCGTTCAAATGTGCCACCTAGTTGGCATCACGTGCAAATTTTGCAACTGATGGCGGGCGGAAACGTGTTGACGTTTTCGGGAAACTTATCACCACTTGTGATTCTGAGTATAGGATAATGTATGACTGCAACGTTATGTGCTTTAGATTATGGTGATAATGAATTTGATGTTTCGTATTCGTGGAATATTTCCATAACGTACTAAGCGGCCATTGTAAAATGCCACATTGTGATTCCATTCCACAACTTTTGTCTCCTTGTTATGTCCATCTCTTGACAACTTTATGTTAGAATTTGTGCCACTGTATTTAGTCCTTAACAGTACTGAAGATTCAAAGTCTTGACGTTTGTCGTTGTTGTATATCTCCATAATGGTCACTTGTTCATTGAAGTTCATCACGGACTATTGGTTTGAAGTTCAAGTATCACGAAGGAGTCGAAACCAATTTCGACTCCTCCGTGATACTTGAACTTTAATGGTGATGGGCATATTGTAACGTTATGTGCCTTAGATTATGGTGATTATGAATGTAATGTTTCGTTTTCGTGGAATATTTCCATGACGCACTAAGCGGCTATTGTAAAATGCTGTTTACTTGTTTTGTTGTCTATTGTCCATTGTTTCGAAGGCCGCATGGTCCAGCGTGCAAACGCTGCAGTCTTTCAAGTATTGTTGTCAAGGAGACTATTTTAGTTCACCGCTACTCTTAAAACATAAAAGATTATTCACTGGACCACAGTGGACCACAGTTTAAAAACTTAGCTTTTAGCTTTTTGCACGCTAGACCATGTGGCATTCGAAACAATGGCTATATAGATAACAAAACAAGTAAACAGCATTTTACAATAGCCGCTTAGTACGTCAAGGAAATATTCCACCAAAGCAAAACATCTATTCATAATCACCATAATCTAAAGCACAATACGTCACAGGGCGTATATAGAAACTGCATTATGTAGCATGCGCTAACGACTTTTTTATTGTTATCTTACTGCTTGTGGCTGTGATCGACCCCAATTAGTTGCAAAAATGTTAAATAAGTTTATTTCACAAAGACATTTCGGGAAGTTTGCAAAGCAGTAATACTAGTTCATCCAAACAACAAACAATTACAGCCAATTACAAAGAATACAAGCAAGGGCATTTTGTTGTTGTAACAACGGTTTTACAATATCGGGCTCAGTTTTAGACCACAAAGAACTAAGACGTATGCTTCCTTTTACAACCTGGTTTAATACTTTAGCCAACATGATGCAATGTGTGGTGGTTAAACTAGGTTGTGAAGGTTGGAACGGATATATGATGTGGGTGCACATCATATCCTACAAAACCTTTTGAGTCAGAAAATAGGCCAAAGCTGTTTGATAAACATATAAACACATCATTACTGTCATTGTCTTGTTTGTATTGGTAGTCCATATCTTATTGCCAGACGCTGTTCGTTAAGCTCATGACTAATGATTAAACTTAATGGCCCTGGTAAGCTTACTTGAACGACAATGAATGTCACTGATTTTAAATTTTGGAAGTAAAGTTTATTACAATTTCGAACAAAAGATGGTATACTGCAATGACAACAATTACCACTAAACGCAAATATACAGCTTACTGACCCAAACGCAAACATTCGCAAAAAATTCAATAGATAACAGTACTGTCTGCTAAAAAAAATGTTACAGTAATATTGACATGTGTACCTAAAGCAGCCAGCATGTGCAAATCTATAGCTGCTTTGTAGAAAGAGAGCAGTTTGAACCATCGACAATATAGTTAACATTTCAAATGTAAACAAGGGCACAAAATAGACACATTAGGAAAGTACGAGTTTAAAAAATCTAATAAAATTTGTGTTTAAAAGTAAAGATCACAGGGGCTATTAGGACGACAACGTCATGTTCAAACTTGCACATTTTCAAAATACCGAAGTGTCAATATGTTTCAGCAACGGTTTTGCCGGTAAAGGCATTTACGCCTTCCAGCCGAAGTTTTTTTGTAAATCAAAATAACCAGCAGCACTAAAACAAGATTTAAATACACAGGACAATAATATTTTCAGTTTTCCGATCCGCCGGACTGCTGTCGGGAAGAAAGCTCAGTCACCGACTTTTTAACGCGCTTGGTTCCGAAACAAGGGGCTGCAATCATCGCTTTGTAGTTGTCGAAGGAAAAAATCACACTCATGACGTTCACAAACAGGCTGAGGTCGTAAATCATGAACGGAATGTTTTTCGGATAAGTGTTTTTAATCGCAAAGGTAATCAGAGCTAGGGTGGCTAGATCTGAAACCATACACACGGCGCCAAAAAGTACAGATCGAAGTAATATTCGATGAATCCTGTCGATCGAACGCTTCTTCTTTTGTACTTTTGTCAACGGCACCGCTTTTCTTTGCGTTGCCGGCCGATCAATCGTCCCTTTGCTGCTAGTCGACGTACAGTTCACTTCAATAAACTCTGCGGGGTTGACTGGAGTGTCCCTGGCAGCTCCCGCGTGGTAGATAACACGAGTTGTGACTCTTCTCACAGAGGCAATAAACCTTGTTGAAAACCTTCTGCTGCGAACGCCAGTGAGTCGTTGGGTAGCCATGCTCTGCGCCCGCAGTGGAATGATGAAAAGAGCCAACAACATTAACTGACCCAACACAAGAGTTAAAGCCGTAAGAATATTGGGCACTATGGAGGCACCAACCTCTGTCACGGCGCATCCGTAATACCCAGAACCTATGTTGTCCGGGTATGCGAACAGACTTACCAGCACCACGGCAGCGCCTATTAGGAACACTATGCTTGCCCAACTCATAAAGCGCACACCCTTGCTGTGCATCTCGGACATAGTCGGGTGGCTGTAGAGTATCCTTTGTCGAAGCCATAGCAACAGGTACACTGGTAAAAGGGCTACAACGTAAAGCGTCACAGTAACATCGTAAAGTACTCCGCAGTGCAGTCCACTTTCAGGGAAATACGACGGCACCGCCACGAGCAGCATAGTTGATATCAGGCGCACCGCAAGGAAGATTGTGGACAGCAAAGCAAAAGTGAAGACAATTCCGCCGTTAAAGTCGTTTGAGGAGCGTCGAACGAACCTCTTGGTACGAATGCCGTATACGAGAATCGAACACACGAGCCATAGAGTCCAGACCAGAAGGATACTGTTCACTGACAAAGCGACGATAAGGTCGGTCTGCTGAAACTTTGGCGGAAAAGTATTTCCTACGACTGTTGTCGCATTTTCTTGCATCTGAACTGACATGGTGTAGCTTTCTAGCTTGCACTGCTACTAGTTAGATGAGAGTATGCGATCAGCTTTATTAATGATTGGAAACGACATCACATGATATTGCCTGGTGCACTGTTAGTCTGGTTTCACCACCGCGTAACTGACACAGCCTTTTCGCTCCGCCTTTTAGAGCACCAAAAACCGGATAGATAATAGATGTGACGCGCGATGTGGTGTAGCGTGGGTGCCGACACAATGATGCAAGATTAGTCCACTCTACAGTACAAAACAAGGACGACTGTTTCCATCTATGCGTGCTGGTTTCATCGGCTAGACGCTGAAGGTGCAAAGATGCCATTGTCCTCTTTGATCGATTAAACAAATTATTTCCTCCTCTGATATTTTGTTATTGAAGTAAAAGAAACGATGACACCATGAGTGAGTATATTGAAAAGCATACAAAGATGATTTTTTTGGAAAGTGACGGCACCATACCCTGGCTATTCCCTGCTGACGTGGTGAGCTGGATTTTTGGTCGATTTCCTGTATAGGTACGTTAATGATTGACTCGCTCTCCTTTCCCCATCAGCTGTTGCGGAAACACTGTGTGTGGCGACACAAAGATAGCGCCGATATTCCATAGTTGTGAAAGAACCCAAGCGTTTGGATGTTTGTCTGTACAGGGGGTAGGGTTGAAGGGATGGTGACCTACTGTTGTAATGAATAAGGGAAATGACTGGACTTTGATTCGCGGGGGAACCACGGTTCGCGCTTTCACGTGTTTGGTGCAAGTTTTTTGGATAGAGTGAGAAAATATGACGTAAAACTGTTCCACGCAGCCACATTATGAAGTAATGCGTGTGATGCAATGACGCGATTTCAATTAAGTCACACAACTTGACTGGAGGCAACAATATCAAATGACTCGAGCAAAGCAGCAGGACCAAATAATTGAAAACGATTGCATGAGGTTTTTGTGACGCATTGTATTTTACATGGTAAAATCGCAAACGTGATGAGATTACTACTACGCAATTACTGCCAGCGAAACGACTACCTAGCAGTTACAAGGTAACGACTGCTGTGTGCAAAGCAATACTTTGATACCATCTGCTGTGCGCTGCACCGCGGATTGTGCACAACGGTCTATAACTTTTTCATGAGTTTGGGTTTGTAGTTTTATTCTTACTTTTGACTACTTTTTTGATGTACGGGTAAAGCAGGTTTCCCAACAATATTTGTGATTGTCGATCATCATAGCAAGAATGTTTAGAAATAGGTTGTTTTAGGTCATTTTTTAAACAACGCAGAAAATATATTAGTCCACAATGAAAACCGCAGAAAACTTGATGGGCAGTGCAGTTGTTGGAATCTGTAGAACACAAAAAGCAGGTAATTTAAACTTACAAACGGTTTTCCAAAAGAGCCTTGAGCAGTCAAACAGCGCTTGTTTAATGCACGACTTTTCACGCTAGAAGCAGGTTTCCGTACAGCTTTGCACGCCTAAAGCGGTTATCCAACAAGATTTGCGAAGTCAACCATATCATACGCCTTCAGACAGTTATTTCTTTTCACTTACAGTAAATTGGGTGATTTTTTTAAAAAAATCTGCACTATTGAGATCTCTAGATATTTCGTCCACAAGACAACAATTTAATACATCGGAGAAGTAGAAACTTACCAACTACTATCTCCTCGCATCCAACCTCATCATCTCCATCAATACAGTCATCTACCCTGTCACAACGGTACTCTTGTGGAATACAAGCCCCAGACTGACAAGTAAACTCGTCAGGGCCGCATTGGCCTAGATTACAACCACGGTCTTATGGTATGCAAAGTTATTTCAAAGACAGGCAAAATTCCTTTGGATTTGGAATAAGCATACAAGTTTGAGCAGAAA